>JANTPZ010025902.1:0-10621 GCA_025593235.1 Vachellia pachyceras
CGGTGCGGGCGGACCCTCCGGACGCCGGCAAGGTTGCCGGTGGGCTCTCGCGGCGAGGTCGCTCGCGAATGGCTGTGGGAGAATGTCACAAGTCCCACATCGGAGAGGCTCGGGAGGGTGCTGGGCTATATAAACGGGTGCGCTGCACACCCTCATGAGAGCTCTTTTGGGGGAGAGAGTAATGGCCCCGTGACACAAAGCACATATGAGGTGGCCATAATTTAATCATAAACTTAGCATATGGCACATGCAGGGAACCAGTGTTGGGAGCTTAGGGGCCAGAGACTGAAAAAAGATTGGAAAATAAGATGGATAAAGCAAAGATATAGATCCATCTATTTGTCTCCATGTGCAAAAAAATATCCCACAATCAAGTATATTTTGTGTGTGTGTGTCTATGTATGTATGTATTGTGTGTGTCTATATATTTATGTATGTATGAAGTTTGCCACGTACATCTAAATAAAATGGAAATCAACTAGATTGTATTACATTATATACATGCAAGAGATGATGATTGTGAGCATCTTTTTGTGTTAATGATAAATAAATGTTATTTCATTATTTGATTTCTTAGAAAGCCTATTTTTATTTTGTATTTTAAGGTAGGGTGATTGGGTAACCCAGAATCAGTTTTAGAAGTATTTTCATGTAAATTGAGTCAAAACTCCTCTCACATACTTATCTTGAATTGCAAAAAATCACTTTCTAAAAGTTAATCCTAAACAAATCAAGTAAAACTAGAGCATGTTTGTATAAGCGTTGGAGAATTACGTTTACACAAATCAAGACAAATGTCTTGTATACTTACGAAGACTTGCAAGTTGCTTTTTTTTTCATCTTATCATGTCAATGAGGCATGTGCTTCATCTATTTTATACATTCTATTTGTAAACCTTGTTTCTATTGAACTTAATCATAACATGGAAAGATAGTATTTTAAGAGCGTCCATGATGTTCTTCATCTCGTTTATTTAATCAAGTTTCCATCTTATCACATTGTAGAAGAATTTTTAATTTTCATCGTTTTTTAATGCTTTTCTAAGTTTGTATTTTGCTGTGTCGGTGATGCATAATCTCCATCTCACTCAACTTCAATAAATTTTATTCACATCCTAATAATTATTGAAAGAAAGAATAAAATGCATATTGAGTAAAAAAACAATCATTGAGTTGTTCTATTTTACAAGGCCTGCTCTAACAAAAATGGGAATCACATTGTTCATAAAAATCATAAAAATGCCTATTCTGGTAAAAATAAAAAGTGCAAAGGATTATGCTTGTTACATGTTAATTAAAGAACTTAAATAAATTATTTAATTATAATATATATTACATTATATCTCTGAAATATGTATATGTATCATTATATTATATATTAATTCATAAATTAGTAAATAAATTTGTAAAAGTGATCAATATAAATACTTTAAAGTAATTTATTTAGTTTTTTAATCTCCTTCAATTAATCAACTGGGTTTTATATTAAGGATTGAACATAGTATTAATTATAAAAATTTTCATATAAATGCAAAAGATCTCATTTCAATTGTCAAAATAGATTTTTATATAACGGATAAAATTAAATTTTATAATGTTCAATAAAATATATAAATAATTGGAAACGTCAATATTCTTTTTTTACCAGCGAAAACATCAATATTCTCTAAATAAATATTTTATAAAGATATAAAATTAACCGGGTACAATAAAATATTTAATGTTGCAAACGCTTTAAGCTTTCTTCCCCTTCAGCGAAAACGTCAATAATCAGTCGGGTACAATAAAATATTCACATTTCCATCATTTACTCTTGCATACATATACATTTGTGTATGTCTTATAGTCATTTTGCAGTTTTGCCATCTCTCATGTACCTGCTTCATGAGTTATTAATATTTAGGAGTCCAACCAATGGCTCCAATGTGAGTGTCTAGTGTCACGGACTTACTCTTTTCTTGCCTGTGCGACACTTAGACACTCTCTTTCTAGTGACTAAGTCAGCCTAAAACCCCTTTAAGATGTAGGCAAGCACGCTTTGGTAAGAAAGAAGAGAATTCAAGTATTGAATACTTGAAAAGAGAATGTTAATCACAAGGAGAATGCTTTACAAAGGTTGGAATCTTGGTTGCTTGATTTCTAAGTTGCCTTGCCAAATGACCAAGGCCACATATTTATAGCCTTTCCATCTCCTTAATGAACGGTTGAGATTGATTCAATCCTACGGCTTACATTGTGCGTCTAGAAAATTCTATACGAGGCTAGAAATATCCTACATGTTCTATATGTTTCTACACTATTCTAAACAAGTCTTGAATAATTCTCCAGGAGCTTCTAGAATGTTCCAGAGTCTTCCACAGTATTCTATAACATTCTAGAATATTCCAGAGCCTTCCACGATATTCTAGAATGTTTTGTAACATTTTAGATTATTCTAGAACATTCCAGCGTATTTTAGAACTTTCCAAAGAGTTCTAGATCCTTCTGTAGAATTCCAGAACTTTCTATAATGCTCTAGAATTCTCCACCAATATCTTCATTTTCTTAAGATAAATCTCAGTTTTAGGTGGTGGAATTTCAAACCTGTGACATCCTCCCCCACCTAATTGGGCGACGTCCTCGTCGCTTCCTCCCGATATGACCGAATCTTGTCTTCATAGTTCCCTAAAGACAGCTCGTGCTCCCAAGTTGACTCGACCTCAAGCAATCCTTTCCAATGCACCAAGTACTCAGTGTAGCTTGGGTGACTCCCTCGCCTTGGAATTACTCGACGCACCATAATCTCCTCTATATCACTGTCATGTGTAATGGTGACTATAGTAAGAGCCCTCTTAGATTTACCCCTGCTTAGATCTTCCTTATCAGCATGATAAGGTTTTAAGAAACTTACATGAAACACAGGATGAGCCTCAAGGTGAGATGGCAAAGTGATACGATACACGAGCTTCCCAACTCTTTTCTCTATACGAAATGGTCCTTCATACCTCCTAAGGAGTTTCTTATGAGCCTTACCATAGTTTCGGATGGTATGTGGAAGTAGCTTCACCATGACTAAATCTCCTTCTTCATACTCCACATGCCTCCTTTTTGTGTCAGCCCATTTCTTCATTCTCTTTGTTGCCTTCATCAAGCACGCCTTTGCTAGCTCGGACTTTTCTCGCCATCCCTTAGCAAATAGGAAGGCACCATGACTCTTCCATGTATAAGAAGTTACCATAGTATGGGGAGCTAAAGGTTGCTAACTTGTTGCTAACTCAAATGGACTAGGTCCCGTTAACTTGCTTCGCTGCAGGTTATACGAGAATTGGGTAGTATCGAGTAGTTTTACCCAATCACGTTAGTTGGCACTCACAAAGTGCCTTAAGTAAATCTCCAATAAAGCATTGACATGCTCAGTTTGCCCATCGATTTGCGGGTGAAAGCTTGTAGAAAATTTCAACTCAGTGCCCAAAATCTTAAATAGCTCAATCCAGAATCTCCCTGTGAATCTTGTGTCTCGGTCGCTCACGATCGATTTGGGAATACCCTAGTACTTCACCACATATTTGAAGAAAAGCCTTGCTGCATCCTTAGCATTGTATTTCTTTGGCACTGGGATAAATACTCCATACTTGCTAAATCGATCAACCACTACTAGGATGTTGCCACATCCATCTACCATTGGCAACCCCACTATGAAGTCCATTGAGACACTTTCCCAGGGTCTCTCGGGGATAGGTAAGGGCTCGAGTAACCCAGCAGGACGGTTCTACTCTACTTTATCTTGTTGGTAAACAAGACAAGTTTTCACGTACAGCTCCACATCATCACGCATGTTTGGCCAATAGTAGGCTTGATCCACTAAGGCTTGTGTGTGATGGGTCCCTTGATGTCCTGCCCACAAAGAGTCATAACGCTCCTTTATGATTTCTTTGCGGAGGCCACCCCACTTTGGCACATAAAGTCTCCCTCCTTTGGTGTAAATTAGGCCATCCTTTAGCCAAAACCTACGAGTCTTTCCTTGTTTAATTAACTCTATTAGGCTTTTGGCTTGGGGATCCTCTTCCATACCTATCTTGAACTTCTCCAAAATAGGAAAGTTTGGTTATGTAAGGCTAGCTAATTCGGCCTTACGACTCAAAGCATCCGCCACCAAATTGCTTTGCCCAGTTTGCACTCCATCTTGAAGTCAAACTCAACTAGGAAATCTTGCCACCTTGCTTGCTTTGGAGAGAGTTTCTTTTGGTCTTAAAAGTAGCTAGTGGCCACATTATCAGTCTTCACCATGAACTTGGACCCCCGCAAGTAATGTCTCTAAGTTCGCAAGCAATGCACAACATCGGTCATCTCCTTCTCTTGGATAGTATACCGCCGCTCGGTGTCATTAAACTTTCGGCTTTCATAGGCAATAGGATATCCTTCCTGCATTAGAACACCTCCAAGAGCAAAGTCAGAAGCATCAGTGTGTACCTCAAATGCCTTAGTGTGATTAGGAAGTGCCAACACTGGTTCTTCTGTCATGGCTTGCTTTAAGGCATCGAAAGCTTCTTGATACTTCTCATTCCAATCCCACATTCTATTTTTCTTCAACAAGTCGGTCAAAGGTGCGGCTAGCGTGGAATAGCCAAAAATGAACCTTCGGTAGTAATTTACCAGACCAAGGAATGATTGCAACTCAGGAAATCTCCTCGATGGTCCCATTCTAGAATGGCATGGATCTTTGCCTTATCCATGCACAACTTTCCTTGCCCCACAATATGCCCTAAGAATGCTACCTCTTTCTGTTCAAAGGAGCACTTTTCCTTTTTCACATAAAGCTCGTTTCACTTTAGAACTTGGAAAACTTGCCTTAAGTGATTTATATGCTTCTTTAATGTTTTACTATACACCACAATATCGTCAAGTACACTACAACAAAGCGGTCCAAAAAAGGTTGGAACACTTTGTTCATTAGTATACAAAATGTAGCAGGTGCATTGGTTAGGCCAAAGGGCATAACTAAGAATTCAAAAGAGTCATACCTTGTTACACATGTGGTCTTTGGAATGTCTTCTTCGGCTATTCTCACTTGATAGTACCCTGACCTCAAGTCCAACTTGGAAAACCATCTTGCTTGTCCAAGTTGATCGAATAAGTTAGCAATAAGTGGGATTTGATACTTGTTCTTCACAATAATCTTGTTTAGTGCACGATAATCCACACATAATCAAAGTGACCCATCATGTTTCTTTTGAAATAGAACAGGGGCACCAAATGGAGCCTTTGATGGTTGGATGTACCCTGCATCTAACAGCTCATTAAGTTGCCTCCTTAATTTCTCAAGCTCAGGAGGTGTCATGCGATAAGATACCGCAACAGGAGGTCTTGCACTAAGCTCGAGCTCAATTACATGATCCACCTCCCTCTTAGGTGGAAGCTTCTTCGGCAACTCTTTGGGCATGATGTCTTGGTATTCATCCAAGACTTTCTCAATCTCCTCTGGTACTTCAACCCTTATCTCCTCAGTCTCCTCCTTAATGGCCATCAAAAAGGTAGGCTCACCTTTCTTAAGCCCTTTGGAGAGTTGCATGGCAGAAAGAGTAGGTATTTGGCCTCCTTTTCCTCATGATAAAGGTACCGTACACGGATGTCCCTCCTCCAATATGCACATTATGTTGGCGAAGGGCATCGGTATGGACTTTACCTTGTCTATGAACTCCATGCCAAGTACCATAGAATAATCATCCATAGGAACAACAGAAAAGTTAACAAAGCCAGACCACTCACCAAGGTTTATCTTGATGTTATGAGCAGTGCCAAGGATGGGCTTTGGTTGTGAGTTCACTGCCTTTATCCATCCTTTTTCTTCAACATAAGTGATACCCAACCGCTTTGCTTCCTCCTCTTTGATGAAGTTGTTCGATGCTCTAGTGTCGACTAAGGCACGCACACCTTGCCCATTAATCTTCACTTGCACGAACAACAACCCTTTCTTCTCAGGTTTAGGAACCTCAACATTAGCCTTGATGGAGCTGAGGATATGGAGTGATCCCATACTTGTTTCTGCTTGTTTCCGAGTATCTTGCTCCCTTTCTTAAATCATGGCCAAGAGTTGGCTTCTTTTCGGACACTCTCGAGCCAAGTGTAGTCCTTCACAAAAGAAGCATTTAAGAGGCGGGCGCCTACCTCCTTTTTTCCCTTGAAAGTTTCTCCCTTATAGGTTGGCTTCGAGCTTCCCTCTTTGTGTGACTTGCTTCCTCCCCTACTATGGACTTTGTTCTCCTTTGGCTTAGCAGTCTCACTTTTCTTGAATTCGGTAAGGATTCGGCAATAGCGATGGAAGAAGCAAGGTCTTGTGCACCTCTTCTCTCAATCTCCAACTTAGCCCAATTTTGTAAACCATCACAGAAAGCATAGAAAGCCTCCTTGTCAGGGTAGTAGGAATCTCCAAGAGTACTTTAGAAAATTCCTTCACATACTCTTGAATGCTACCCTTTTGGGTAAGTCGCCTCAGCTATGCTCGAGCTTCTTTCTCTACATTCTCAGGATAGAATTGCCTCTTTAGCTCTTTTTTGAACTTTTCCCAAGTAGCAATGGTGCAGATTCCCTTTTCAATTTCACCATGCTTACGACACCACCATAGCATCACAGTGTCTTCCGGATAAAAGGAGGCATGGTCAATCTTCCTAGCAGCCTCCATCATATTAGCGGTTTGGAAGTACTGTTCCAAGCTCCACAAGAAGTTATCTACCTCCTTTGCATTCCTAACCCCTTTATATGCTTTGGGTTTAGGAATCTCCATTCTTGAAGGAGTTGGAGTTGGGTCAAATGAGGCAGCTCCCCCACCATGAGCTGGTGCCTTCTTAAGAAGCACTATCTCTTCCCTTATATTTTGCAGCTCTTTCTTTAGAGCTTCATTCTCTTCTTTGAGGATAAGGATTTCACAAGAAAGAGAATTTGAAGAAGTCTCACATTGTTGTGAACACTTACTAGTAGCCTCGTTCAGGGTTCCCAACATTTCCTTGTGGAAATCATCGACCCTTCCATCAAGCTCCTCTAGATGGGAGTCACCTCCCTGAACTTATCCTCTCCATCGGCTATTGAAAGCTCTACCCTCATGAGCCTTGTGTCCACGTCCCCCATTTCCTTCCCTCCTTTGGAAGGTCCACGAGACTTTGACCTTACTCTCCTTTCTTCACCTTGTTCCTCACCACCAACACCACCAGTAAGAGTAGTCTCGCTGCTTGACATACTTGCTTAATGCTAGCTTTGGCCCTCAGACGAAACCTTGGCTCTGATACCAACTGTCACGGACTTACTCTTTTCTTGCCTGTGCGGCACTTAGACACTCTCTCTCTAGTGACTAAGTCAGCCTAAAACCCCTTTAAGACGTAGGCAAGTATGCTTTGGTAAGAAAGAAGAGAGCTCAAGTATTGAATACTTGAAAAGAGAATGTTATTCACAAGGAGAATACTTTACAAAGGTTGGAATCTTGGTTGCTTGATTTCTAGGTTGCCTTGCCAAATGACCAAGGCCACCTATTTATAGCCTTTCCACCTTCTTAATGAACAGTTGAGATTGATTCAGTCCTACGGCTTACAGTGTGCGTCTAAAAAATTCTACACGAGGCTAGAAATATCCTACATGTTCTATATGTTTCTACACTATTTTAGACAAGTCTTGAATAATTCTCCAGGAGCTTCTAGAATGTTCCGGAGTCTTCCACAGTATTCTAGAACCTTCTAGAATATTCCAAAGCCTTATATGATATTCTAGAACGTTCTGTAACATTCTAGATTATTCTAGAACATTCCATCATATTCTAGAACTTTCCAAAGAGTTCTAGATCCTTCTGTAGAATTCCAGAAGTTTCTATAATGCTCTAGAATTCTCCACCAATATCTTCATTTTCTTAAGATAAATCTCAGTTTTAGGTGGTGGAATTTCAAACCTGTGATACTAGTCTCTCACAATTATTAAATTAATATTTAAATCAACACTGAAAGATATACCTATATTTAGTACATGACATTATTTTAAAAATGATTATATATGATAAATCGCTATTTTGTATGAAGAGTGCATATAATATTGACACTTTAGTACCCTTTTTGAACTTAAGAATGTTAAGTAGAGGTTAATTTTGGCAATAAATGATTTTATGAATTAATTGATAAATTGAGATTTTTTTTATTATTCTTCGAAACTTCTAAATGTTCATTTTCTTGATTGCATGATATTCCATCAAATTTATCTCGGGATAAATGGAAGCAAACCTGACACTGGTACAAAAAATAGGAAGCTAACAGAATCAGTTAGTAACAAACTAAAGGACATTGGGAAACGCTGAAAACGTTGCGTTTTGGCTTACCAAAGCAACAGAAAATTGATGCCCAACCGAACAAAGGCGCCAAGAAACAAGAAACTGCAACCGGTTGCAACTGAATCAGTTGAGAACATAATAAGGGGGACAACTAGCAGTAACTGATGAAGGCTCTCACTTCAGCTGCAAGCATCACACTTCAGACTAGGGGTAATTTCATCTTCCAGGCATCATGTTTTGGACCGGGAGATAATCATTTTGCTTCAGCCCAGCAGCCACTGATCAAGCCACGTACACCTCAAAAGCTACATCTGATCAAGCCCATTCACCCATCTGATGTTCGTCTTATCAGCACAATTTCGTAGAGGGTGAAGCTATCATGGAGGCAGAAGCTACAGCTCTACAATTTTTTGTTTACCTTAGCTCCATTGCCCCCTCTTGTCCGGTCCTCCATTTTTTCTTCCATTATTACATATTGGGGGTGTTTGGCAAAGCAATTGAATACTCCAAAAATACATTCAACAGTGTTTTTTGCAAAATGAGAAAATCTCCTTTATATATTTACCTCATAAATGGTAAAAATATTTAGCAACCGCTTTTCCAAACGGATCCATTGTGTTCCCTTCGATGATCACCGGGAGAACCCATCCACCTTCTCTTGTTAACACTCCATCCCGTCATTTGAACTGTCTGTCAGTCTTCTTGTCTGCAGTCCCATCACTTACATCCACTCATCTACCTACGCAACTCAGTCTCTTCCTCTCTGTTCTCTACCTCCATTCCATCCCTTTACAGCTGTTCAGTGATCTCATTGCAGTTAAGCCTCTCTGTTCACAACCGCCAACTGCTGCCTTTCTTGCATCTCAACTTCTCAAGCTCAAATGCGTTGTCACTGTTGCAGTTGGCCATGGTAAAGCTTAGAGCCCTGCTTGTAGTCGCTGCTACCGTCGTGGAGTCCAATATGTATGGCTGAGCATCTTGCTCCCCTATGAGTCATGATCGAGCCAGAGCGTCAGTTTGACAAGCTACTCTTGCCACTTGTCTTGATTCATTCTATAGTTACACTTAAGAACTAAATATTATGCTGACATGTGAAGTGTAACCAGATGTGTTTGCATTTTCCATTTATTATTTCCACTTGTCTTGATTCTACAGTTACACTTAAGAACTAAATATTATGCTGACATGTGAAGTGTAACCAGATGTGTTTGCATTTTCCATTTATTCTTGAATTCTAATAAGTTTCTTAATTGTCCGGAGATCAACTTCTTAATTTAGAATAACTATTCCTTGATTTTAGAATTGATTAAGTTTCAAATCTTTGGTAGTGGACAATATGAGTTACATTGATCAATGTCACTTTTGGAAGTAGCCAGATATACGTTGCGGTCAGTTTCATGAATGTGCTTGCTATCATATTTGAGATAGATAAGAGCTAATTCATATATAAGCAATGAAGGCAAAGTCTAAGCTCTTAGGAAGCAATTTAGATAGTAATTAACTCTCTGATTTCAACATTATTGCATTTCAACCTGATTCACGAGGAAATTAAAACAAAATAAAGAATAGTTAGATAATGCTTTTTGATCCAAATTAGATTGATGGAACCATTTTCCCTTAATCTTGCTAAATTAATATTATAATTACCTAGAGACACCAAAACTCCTTAGAGATCGACTTTGAGGTTGTGCCACTAGTTACATAATTTTGAACATTAAATTTGATCGTCAAATAACTAGAGATCAATATCCATTAAAACGATAGAAAAAAAATATATTGAAAAGTAGAATGTGAATATCATAGCTATACGCCTTTGAAGTAAGACAACTCTTATTATAACTCCTTCGAAACAATTAAGCTTTACCTTGTCAATAAACAACAAGAAGAAGATAAGAGATTTCATCATGCGAAATTAGTTACCCATCAATCAAAGCAAATCAATATACCAGTCTTATCTTTATTATAAGTACACTTTAAGAAAAAAATTTATAAATCCACGTAGAGTTTATCAATTATTATTTTTAAATTTTACTCTTATTTAATTCTACTTGGAAAGAGAGATGTGAGAACGATATATTAAAATTGGGATAAAGAAAACTTTAATAAAAATAAATTTAAAAACTTTTATAAATGTAAGGTATATTTAATAACCTAACTATCATTCTTTAGCATGTGAGAATTAGTTAAAATTCTCGCCGATCTCTTTATAGAATATGGGAACCTCATACTTCTTAACATGACTTTATTTTTAATTGCATGGTTGTGGTTATATAAAATGAAATACAATGTTTATTTGAATTAGCGATATCAACTATTTTCTCACTATAATTTATAATATAC
>JANTPZ010025903.1:0-10574 GCA_025593235.1 Vachellia pachyceras
AAGTGTTTGCTATCAAGTTCTCGACTGACATTTTCTTCTCATGAGTCAGTGATGTGATGCTTATTTGGGAAAAATGCCCATGGCTTATACTTCTGTTAGAAAATCAGATAGCAAACACTTGATAAATGTTACTCTAGTCTTTTTCTTTGCATCAACTTTCTCATTACAAAAGCATATACACATAATCTCCATCTCTTGCTTACCAATAATTCCATCTGTTACTGGTACATGGGACTGAAGACTTTAAGAGATAGGTTGGGTAAAACGGCTGGTACATAAGGAAGGAAAGGTGAATTATGAAGATAAGAGGAGGAGTGTTAGTAATATGATTGAAAATTAATATAGCCTACTAGCTTATTTGTTGTAATTGTCAGTAAAAATAGATCTATAGGAATATCTTCGTTTCTTGAGGAAGAAAAGCTTGCCGTAAGGGCAACTTTCGCCTATCTCTGAAATAACCTTTTTGGGTGTTAAAAAGCAGAAGTTGCTAATGGTATAAAATTTTTTCTGTTAAGCTTATTTTGAAAGCTTTCCTTGCAAACGCTGGGGAGAAATAGTAGTGTGCCGGTGAGTGTGGCACTACTGTGTTATCTACAATTCGTTTGTTGTGGAGCCTTTGACACACTAATATTGTGCTTGTTTAAGAATCTGTTAGGAGAACGGTTTTATGGGTTTCGAGGTAAGTGTATGAGAAGAATTTTGTATTTACTTGCATGCAACATGATTAACATATCCATTATTAGTTCTCACTTCTTATTCTTTCATTTCGCAGTTTTCTTTAGTTATTATCCTTACAAGGATGATTGAGAGTTTGCACATCCTTTAATTATCAATATCAATATATCTGTAAAAATTTTAGAAGGGGTTATGACTCATTTAAGACTACGGAAATGCATGGATCCTATCGTAATTTATTGACAATCAAGAGGAATGAAATTTCTTCAACTACGTAAAATAAGATATCAAAGGAAGAAAGTATATCTTTATTATGACCAACAAAAATATCACTAAAAAAAGCCTCTCCAATGATTGATTTCACTGCTGGTTTTCTGTTACTGGATCTCCTTGTCCGATGATAATTCTGGATCTTTAAAATGACGATACAGCTCCCAATTATATACTACAAAGTCAAGGCGAACAGATTAGTTCAATTGCAGCAAATGTTTCATTAGCTTTCCTCCGCAGGTTTGTCCCCTCCAAATTGGCTTCTTGACGACTTTGACCTCTAGAAAAATTCATTTTCCACAACCCTTACCAAGAGCCACCCAAACTGTTCAATGCTTTGAGTCATCTTGCAGATTAAAATATGTTCACGCCTCCTTCAGTAATGAACACAACTTCATTTCATCATAACTCATCCATATTCAACTTGTGGGGAAGTCTGAAAATCCATGCTCACTAATGCTCCCTCCTGATGTACTTGGCAATTTCTGCCATACCTTCCTTTTATTCTCAGTAGTAAGAGGCTCTGACGCAGAATGTCTTCTGAAGGACTCAAATCCCTGGCCTGATAATGGACTGAGCAACTTTGATTCTGTTAATGTCTGAAAACCCTTGATCATCTCACCCGAAATACTTGAAAACTTCCCATCTCCATCTATTAGAAAACTCTCTTCATGGAAGCTCCTTGATCTCTCAATGCCTGTATCTTCAAATTCACAGCAAACCAACTTCAAGGCCTGAACAATTTCACCCATGAAAGGCCGTTGAGAAACTTCTGGCTGCACGCACGTTGATGCAATAGCTGCAACTTTTACCACAGCTTCAAAGGACACGTTGCTCTCTAAAACCGGGTCTATGATTGTCTGTAAACCTTCCTTGCTTGTGAGAAGAGGACGAACCCAAGCCACTAAGTTCTCTTGACCTGGTGGCTGTGACAAGTCCACGGGCTTTCTTCCTGTTAAGAGTTCAAGGAGTACAACTCCATAGCTGTACACATCACTTTTGAAAAGAAGATTGCCAGTCATTGCATATTCAGGAGCCAGGTAGCTGCAATAAGCAAAGATGTCAATAAAAAATATGTTTTCCACATGACAAGCCAATATTAAAATAAGCTTAGGCCTAGCCTAACACGGCCCAAAAAAGTATAAACAAGAGACAAGATTGAAAGGGATAATATTTGGTACCCAAATGTTCCCATAACATGCGTTGAGATGTGCTTGCTTCCCTCGTCCAGTGCTGTTCTAGCCAATCCAAAATCTGCAACCTTCGGTGTAAAATCATGCTCCAACAAGATGTTGCTAGCCTTGAAGTCTCTGTGAATCACACAAGGATTTGAATCTTCATGGAGATACGCCAATCCCCGCGCTGCACCGAGTGCGATCTTCATCCTAGCATTCCAATCAAGTGGACTAAATTTCTTGTCAGCACCTGGGAAACGAAGAGAACATTAAAAAAAAAAAGTCTCTTGAAGAAAATCCTAAATGAATTGATGACATTCATGAACTTTTTTTTTTGCTTACCATGCAGGTGGGATTCCACACTTCCATTAGGGATAAGCTCATAGATTAAGCAGCTTGTTTGATTCTCCATGCATATACCTATCAACTTGACTAGATTTCTGTGATGTAGGCGGCTAAGCATCTCGACTTCTGCCAAGAATTCACAGCCACCATGATGATCATACCGTTTTAGAATCTTCACAGCAGCATCCCTTCCATCAGCTAGAACACCTTTATAGACAAGCCCAAAGCCGCCTTCTCCTATTATTCTAAGAGCATCAAAGTTGTTTGTGGCTTTCTCTATTTCATTCAAAGTGAAGGTCCTAGCAGATCCTGTATATATTATTGTTCCAGAGCTGAATGACACTGATCTAGAACCCGGTAGGCTCCCATAAGTCAATGACTTAATAGCCCCTGCAAAAACGCAAACTTATTACGTATTTATAGTGGATTCAATTTTAATGTGGGGTTTAAAATGATATCTCAAATTAGAGGATGCTAAATTGACATATGCTAGAGAATAGGTTCAAGAAACCAACAGGAAGTATGATACTCGTAATTATGCAAAACAAATAACAAAAGTGTTTTTGGCAACGAATATGATACCTGATGGTTTTGAAGATGATAGGACTGAATCAGGTTGTTGAACACAAGATCCACATTTCAACAGATACAGCCAGGAAGCTCCAATGAATAGAACAGATACAGTTATACATGACAACACAATTATTATAATCATGCTTCCTCTTTGACTATTCCCATGCTTTTCATTCACTGGTACAACTACTCCTAAAGGTTTTACTATCGTTCCATTGTAGTCGTAGCCAGTATATGGCACATCATCCATACTAGAGATGCTTGAAGGAGAGGAAGGTGGAGATGGTGGAAGACCTGCACATTTTATCCAAAAGAAGTGTGTATGTTAATGTCTATTACATAATTAAGAAAACTGCCCCAAGAAACTAGGGTTCCTTACAACCTGGATAATGAACATAGAGCACTTCATAGGCTCCAAAGAGGGAAGCATCCGCAAGAATCTCCTTGTGCCGGAATTTATTATATATTGAAAATGCTGTTGCTTCATCGAAATTTACTCCTTCAGCTGGTACTAGGTTTATAAGAACATTAGTTTTCTCTAGTTGGTGATTAGCTGCGTCAGCTCCCACAATGCGAACTTGGTTTCGATTAAGTGAAACGCTGGCTGCAATTTCCTCAGTTAGCTTTGAAACCAGAGGAAAAAACTTGTATATGGCGATACCAAGGTCAAGCTTAACTTGTAACGGCCAGACACAACCGCAAGGTGATCCAGAAGGAGTATAAGTAAATGGCTCTGAACAAGTCACTGACATGCAATCTACAGATAAGATGAACATCACAAAATTTTTTTGATGTCCTTGAAAAAGAAGGGAATAGTGAAATATTTAAATATGGGAAGCTGCAGATTTGAGTGTACCGTTATTAGGAGGTGGAGGTGGCAGAGCTAAAACAGGTGATGGTGATGGATTCTTAATATGCTTTGATGATGAATGAAGCGGTAGAACTCTAGGCGAAGGAGAAGGAACTGATGGACAAAAGATGGAGCCAAAGTGAGGCTCCAATCAACAATCAAGGTAGATAAGAAATTATAATTATAAGTAAAATCACTGACAAGGAGCAAACTTGAGAATTTTATACCATTCAAGGGGACCGATAAAAATGCTCGTGATGGTGCAGGTGCTGGCAAATTCGTGGTCTTTGGAGGAGGAAAAGGAGGCTGTGCAGGAAAAACTGAATGGCATAAATTTCAAGATATCAGTTTTCAGAAGAAATTTTCATGTAAACATAATTTAAAAGTTCCATGACAGCTTTATTTCAAGTTCTTTCAGTCAAACATCAAACCTCCATGATTGTAAGTAGGGGTTGGGTTTCTGGACTGCCTTCTGGAATGGTGACGCTTATGATGTTGTGATATTGAAGAATATCCAGAGCCATGAGGTAATGACTTGGAAGGTGGAATAGCAATACTTGCAGGAACCCTAGAAGATGACTGGGATGGTGGAAGCGCAATACTTGAATGACTTCTGGAATGGTGCAGATCGGTAGCTGCATGTAGAAATCAATCCATTTAATTTGCGATTGCTATGAAAGGGTGGTCATGGGCGAATTGTAAATCCATCATGAAGCACTTAAATTTATTTACGTTTTTAGACCTTACTAATGACCATCAACTTGTTCTGAACCTTAATGCAACAGACGTTACCTCTTTCAAAGAGAAATGAAAACAATCTAAAGAACCTCGCATATGTGAAAGAAACAAGTAGCCGTTACAGGAAAAGCCATTCAATTTACACTCATATGGAAGAAAATCATCATAGGAAGTCACAAACCCATATCAGAATCAAATGTCGACATCTAAGTTAGTAGAATAGATCAATTATTGATTTCCTGTCCTTACAATTTGACCAAGTTAAGGGAATACTCAGACAAGATCCCAAGTTTGAGCTCCGAAATCTGAATAACTATAGAACGAATTATACACGCTCATTGTAGAAAATAACACAGAACATTCCAAGCAAACTCATACCTCTGTACTCATGAAGTTGTGGAGCACTGAAAACTAAATGCAGCTTAAGGAGAAGAATAATCAGCTGTAACCCCATTCTGAAGAATTAAGAGATCCAAATCGGAAGATCTCTCAACTTTCACCAACTACCCAAGGAAGGGAAGGTGGTGAAACCAGAACCATGTGGCGAAGTAGAAACTTGATATCACAGTAAGGAACAGTCTCAAAAGAGCTCTGCAAGTAAAGCAGACCCACCATTGTCAACCAAAAAAGAAGAAGAATTAAAGACACCAGAATGGATTAGGTGGGGATACATAAGATTTCACTTTTTTAGACCTAAAGCTCAAAATTTTGCAGACACGAAGTTTTTGAAAGTACAGTGTCGTTGTTTCATAAGAAGAATATAAGATCAAGAAGTAATTCCCGTGCAAGAGGTTTGTAATAGACCACTAGATGAGGCTAATCGGTGAGGAGCGTGCTTGATTGAGAGTGTGTGAGAGTGAGTGAGAGATTATGGGGTCAATAAATTAAGTTAATTAATTCCACAATGCTTGAGTTTCTTCTCGGCTTGTCCAGGCAATGATTCCCATTTCCCACAAAGCATGGTAGCCTGGGACTTGGGAGGCTCTGAAATCTATTATATATATATAGATACAATGTTAAGATTTAGAAAAGTTAAAGTTAGGTTTGTTAAAAAAATTTACGCCGCTTTGTCAGTTATCTCCAGCTTTGAATTAAGAATGTGGGCTGTCTGTTCCCTATGGGCTCCAGGTTCGTGTTCCAATGTGATTTTACCTCTTTGTTTTGTCCCAAAATCAAAAAAAGAACACTTATTTATCAGAATCAATAATCAAATTTCTTTCCACTTTCATAAGAGAAAGCGACCAGTTAGATCAAATGAACTAATAGGGTAAGCTGAAAGTGTAGTGCTTGTTTGTTAGTTGTGAGTGGTCTGTGTTGTTTACAGACAAAACGTGATCGTACTTTTCCGGTAGTGGAAGCAGACAAATACTATTTGATCATGTTTCATTGAATCCACCAGCCTGCAAGTATTTAACAGTAATGAAGGCTCACGTGAAAAAAAAAACAAAAGAAAATAATCTGTGTATATGGATGAACCTGCAATTTCATCAATTTTTTTGGCCAACACCTGCAATTTCATCAATTATTATCACAAAGTTGATAGCTTCACATACGAAAGCATTCAGTTTCTTTCATTATTTAATCCTTATCCTTTAAAAATGAATCTTTTATATAGAGAAAAAAAAATATATATATACACGTGTGTGTGGGGCATTTTTTATGGCTTACTTTTCCATGAGTAATATCGGTATTCATTGCAGTAGGACCCGTGTTGATTTTTGCAAACCCCTTTGGGAACACAGTAAAAATGTTCTTTTACACATGTGAAGGAGATTATCTCGTTTTACCAAAAAAAAATACTGTTAAACGTCTATTAAAGTTTTACAAACGCTGAACCAAACATACACTTTTTTTTTTTTGTACTTTTTGTTACTTTTACTTCCATTCAACGTAGATATTATTTAACAGTTATTTTTAGGCGTTTTTGAGCCCACAATGCATTAAGATTTTCACATGAACATGGGTGGAAATATCTGTCACGTGTGTACGAATTATCAAAGTCATCATCAATTTTCCAATGTTTAACTGTACACTAACCCTTTAAAGTGCTTCAAGTGTTTGGCCAAAAGCAGAAACTAGTGATGGGATCCTTCGACATTTTAAAAGGAATCCACATTTATTAAATTTTTAAGTTTTAATGTTATTAATTTACTAAATATATAATTTCTGTCACTGCAGGATACTATAAGATCTATAGAATAACTAAAGAAATGAACCTTGTCTGAGGCCTTCTAACTCAACTGGCATTAAACACCTCATTTAAATCTTTTTTTTTAAGTGGAAGGACAGAATTTATGGAAAAAAGAGGCATATCTGCTCTATACAGTAACGATAACAATTATGATAATGAATAATAAATAATTTGTGGGACATATTAAGAGAAATTTATATATAAGCTATTGGCATTTAAATGTGGAGGGACAAAGGCACAAGATTTGGTAACATGTTTTGAATGGATGTCATTATGTGTTTGAAAATTCGTTGGAAGAAAGGAATTACGCATTTTAAGATTATTTCAGGGCATGTTTGGTAATTGGTATGATGGAATTGGAAATGAAATTCATTTTCTATGTTTAGTATGATGGAATTAGGAGGTAGGATTGGAAATGGAATTCAAAATGGGTAGAAATGATTTTCATGATGTAACGTGAAATTGATTTTTTGGCCCTTCCTTTTTCCATATCTATATTCATTTCCATCTCTATTTATATCTTTATTTCCATTTCCATCTCCATTTTTATTTCCACCAAAATCAATTCCAACATACCAAACAAGCCTTTTAGGGATTTCAAGATAACTTTACAAATTTTGATATCCTTTTCAAGGATTTTGAGATACTTTTATTTTGACTTGCATACACCGTTAAGAAAAAGTGTTTCGCACACACGTACGTACATCACCGTGCTTGTTTGGAATACCGTTTTTCCAACGGTACAAGCAAGTCAAGATAAAATCATTTTGAAATATGTAAAAATCATCTCGAAATCTATGAAAATCACTTTAAAATCTGTAAAACCATCTAAAAATCTATAAGGTAGTTCAAAATATATCTTTTTTTTTTTTTTTGAGTGGAATTCTCAAACACACTTAACGTTGTTTGACTGAGCTGACAGTCACACGCGTTGGTCACGCCACTCACCACAAACTCAAATTTCTCTACCTTACGTCGGCTTTACCCCACTGAAAATTTATAAATTTAAAAGAAAAAAGAACCCTGAGAGTTTCAGAATAAAGTTATTTAGATTTAATCATTTTAAAATCTTTCATGTTATTTTACATGATTTAAAGACGAAATTCTTATTCTAACCATTCTCTCTATTGGTGTATTTCTATTTTGAAAATTTTACCACGGAAGATCCAGGTTTTCTCTCTTGATATAAATATTTTGTTTGAATATGTAACCACAATATTCTTCCTCCGTTATAATTATAATTAAGTGTTAGTTAAAATGAGTTTTTTCATAGAGATCAATGCATCTATGTTACATAATTAACCTAAGGCTCGTTTAGAAATCCGATGGAAAATAGCTTTTGGACTTGTTTGGAAATCAGGTTTAAAATCTAGGTTTCACAGAATCCGAGGTAAAAACTAGGTTTTGAAAATTGATTTATATTTGGGAAGATATAGCTTTTACGGATTCCGAGATAAAAAAGTGGGTAGGAAAGAGGAAAGTAAGAAAGATAAAGAGAGAGAAAGTAGGAAAGAGAAAAGAAGAAAAAGTATGAAAGAGAAAGTAGGAAAGAGAAAACATAGGTTTCAAACCTAGGTTTTGTAAAATCTACTCCCAAACGAGCCCTTTACGGAGTTTAAGGTAAAACCTGAGTTTTTGATAATAGCTTTTATGAATTTCGAGGTAAAACTAGATTTTGAAAATGTGAGTGTGTTTGAAATGAGAATAGCTTTTACGGATTCCGAGTTAAAAAGTAAGTAAGGAAGAGAAAGAAAAAAGAGGAAATAGAAAATTTATTATCATAAAATGTGATTTAATAAAAAAATAGTTTTTTTAAAAAACTTAGGTTTTGTAAGTTTTGAAAAAAATGTGAGTGTTTAAACAAAATCTAGGTTTTACCATAAAACCTAGGTTTAGCAAATAGCTTCCAAATAAACCTTTAATTGCCTACAAATTAAATATATAACTTTTATATTATAGATTAAATATTAAGTATTTAACCCTTATATTAAGTATCGATAGAGTAAATAAATTAAAATTCCCGTAAGCCCATGAGCATGTAATTGATGTGTAATTGGACAGATGTAATTGAATTGAGTTGCTTTTGAAATTTAAATAATGTGATTTTGTAATTAAACTGAGCATTTGGGAAGAAGGATTTATGTCAGAAAGGTCCCCAGAGACATCAAAGAAGGATTTATGTCAGAATGGTCCGCAGAGACATTAGGGTTTGTTTGAGAAATCCGTTGGAAGAACGATCATAGATTCCGAAGTAAATATGTGAGAAGAATTTTATCTCGATAAACGCATAAATAAATTTTGGGGAGATAAACAGCCTTCCCAAACAAGCCCAAAGTTGTTTTGTAATCCTTGCTTGCCTAATGCGTTTTTTTTAGCAGTCCCCAAACATGAGTAAAATCTCGTGACTGTACCCTATAATTATTTTTTTTTGAAAAAAATGGAAAGTAAAAAAATTGTCAGAGAGGATCCACTTGGCTTTTCGATGATTGATGATTTAATTCACGAAAATAACTTTTTTATGAATCTACCATATGATATAATTGATTATTATTTGATGGAAAAACCATGTCTGAATATTTCTGTTCTCATTCCCAAAATTTACCCTTAATTAAATGTTTTATGTTGACAGAATCATTTTATTAGGAGTTGGAGAAAAATCATTAAATAGAAGGGTATGCATATGAAAAATAAATGATCTAATATGCTACATTATAAAAACTGAAGCAAGGAGTAAATTTTGATCCTTTTTTTATTTATTAATGATTCTGATTCCAGTTTTACACATAAACATGGTGGCCCGAACTCTGAAACCATTAAATGTGTTTTGGGCCTAAATTAATTATGATCTTTAGACTAAGTTTTTTGTTTAACACAAGTGGATTTTGGTCCCAAACCACCATAATAGCTTGTATGTATAACTTGAAACTGTCTGTGCCAAATTAGGGATAGAATAGTAAAATGATCAATCTTTTTTTTTTTTTTGCCAAATGAAAGGAGCATAATATTAAAATCAAACCGAACATACAAAGAGGTCCCAATACACACAAAGCAAAGCTAAAGGAAGTAAATAAGACACAGTCCAAAAACACATACGAGAGGATAAAACAAACAAAAACATAACAAACAAGCAAGAAAAGACTCTGAGGCCAACAACGAAGAAGACCCTCGTCTGCGATGGAGCTCGAAAAGCCTGACAGAACAGGTAAGAGCGATCCAAAGAAGCTTTGACCAACCTATCGGTAGCCAAATATGCTTCCCTGAGAAACCATACTAAGAAATGATTCCTGATTAAATTCCTTGACGGAAGGATCTCAAGGACAACACTGATCATAGCCAAAGAAAGCAAGGCGCACTCATCCACAAAGCACGAGTTAGGATCATCACTCCAGTCCAGAAATGAACAGTGATTCCATACATACTGAACAGGCAGTGCCAAACTGGAACCAGTGTAAACAATCACACTGAACAGGCACATAATAAACCCATGATGAACAGCATAAACAGCCCCACTGAACAAACCGAAGATAATCATCCTACTGTTACCAACATTCAGCCCTGCTTTAGAAAAACCAACCACAAACGCGATAGCAACCAACCAAGGAACATATACCACAAAACAATCAAAACTCCTCCAAGCAGGAACAACAGCAGCCCTAAATCCATTCCACACCAAAACATCCAGCCCAGAATTTCTCAGAATAATCCAATTCATACATTGACTGACAAAACTGCTGATCACATTGTAATTGCAACTAAA
>JANTPZ010025915.1:0-10947 GCA_025593235.1 Vachellia pachyceras
AAACCACCAGCACAAAAGGGGAAGACCAGAGAAAAGAGCCCAAAACAAAACGAAGAGAAAATCCAAACCAGATCTGAAGCAAAAACAAGCGGATCAGGTGGCTCCCAAAGTCTTGCAGCCGACAAACCCCTCGGCACCAATAAACTGAGATCACCACCTAGCCGTCGCCTTCCCTTTAGCTTCGCATCAGAGCCCCGATCTCCTCTGAAGATTCGACCTCTCGTCCCTCGATCCATACCCTAAACAGCATAAACATCCCCACACAGACCACAAAAAGACAGAAAACAACCCCAAGCACCAACTCCAAGCCCGACGACCTCCTCCCCGGCAAGGGTCGGAGAAGAAGGCGCCGGAAACGCACCCCACACACCGGGAAGCTCACTCACGAGAGAGAGAGAAAAGGAAACTCCACGAAGGAGAACTCTTACATACCTATATATATACATATATACACACAACAAACATGCACGCATACACACACATAATTATATTTTAATAAAAATGGCTAGCTTAACACAATATATATACACCCAAAAAAGGCTGAAAATTTTGTTACTGTAAAATTTATTATCTAAATGTGCCTGAAATTTTGTTTAAGGATTCAGTGTAACATATGTTTAGCCTTTGTCTAATAAATTTCCTAAGGAGTAATTTTTCGACAACTTTACCTATGTTTTAAGCTCTTGGTTAAAATTATATTAGTATAAACCGGTCAAAACTTAGGTTTTTATTTAAAAATTTTATTGGTGAAATAGATACGATATGTTTTTACACGGAAAATCGGTGAGAATTATTTCTCACCGATTTTCCCATCGCATTATATTATTAATTCATAATTTTAATATCTAATGATTAATGATAACCGATAGAAATAACAAATTCCAAATGATCATTTAAGTACTTGTTTAAATTGGTGTTTTGAAGCACCAAATTGACTTTTCTAATATGATTTCAAGGCTTATGAGATAAATATACTTCACCTTCACTTGCATGAATTTGCTTCACAAATGCATGCCCTTGTTATTAAAACCAGAACCGAACCAATCTGATATGGGACTTCTCCACTTAGCTTCTTCTCACGCTGAGTCGTCCACTCACATTTGATATTCTTAAATAAAAGAAAAGGAAGGAAGGAAGAAGGCTTAAGAAGCAGCAGATGAAATGAATTTTTACCCCCAACAAGAAGAAGAAGAAGGGCCAACAATAATTGAAGAAGCAGGTGCACATGTTACACATATTTGAAGCCACATATACGTTTGTACTTGCAATATGCTCTCTCTCATTCTCATTCATAAATATTATGAGAGGCTCATATATATATTTGAGCATATTCTTCAGTACATAGCAGTAGTTATTATTGTGTGTGTTTAGGAATTCCGTCAGAAGAAAGAAGTTTACAGATTCTGAGATATTGTACGGATTTTAAGATGGTTTTACAGATTTAAAATGGTTTTTATGAATTTCAAGATGGTTTTTACAGATTTCGAAATTGTTTTATTTTAATTTACGTGTATCGTTGGGAAAACGGTAGTCTCAACAAGCACATTATTGCCATTATAAACTCCGCATGCATACACACACAGTGATACACGTACGTATCATTATTTATATCATCAGCTGCATCCTTCCATATACGACAAAAACACTCCAGCAACACCAAGACAAGCCTGCAGTTACCTATCCAATTTTAATTTTGGCAAATCTTTCTTTCTTTCTAGTGGGATTAGGATTTGGAGGCAACTCACTATTACACCTGTGATAAACTCTCAGTACATACTGTGCTTATTTAAAAAAGCTTATTTACTCGTTATAAATACGTTCAACAATGTATTTTTAGTAAAACGAGATAATCTCCTCCACATATTTATCTCGACTTACGTAAAAATATTTCTCTATCGCGTTCCCAAATAGACACATTGATGTCTTATGTGGATTTGATGTTATCTATATTATATGATGTGAGATTTTCCACGTAGTGTACCCCACAGAATATGAATTGCATGGTGCATCATATGATCATGCTTTTGATTCAAATTAGTTGTCCCTCTCTCTCCCTCCCTCTCTCTCTCTATATATATATATATATCTTCCCTTGTTAGGCACTGCTTTAATTTCACCATGTGATCTTGTTTGGATCAACAAGTCTTCAATTTTACATGTATGGTGGCTATATATATATATATATATAGAGAGAGAGAGAGAGAGAGTAAACGAAAAGATAAATATAGCCAGTAGAGAGTCACACGTGAGTAAATAGGATATATAATAAAGCTCGGTAAATTTGAGGGAAGGTTGAAAATTTTGGCATTCACGCACTTCACAAACTAACAAATTAATACAAGTTGCTATACTTCTTCCTACCCATGATGTAAGTCACTAAAAACAATTAATGCATAAATATGACTCATTAGATTTCTCTCTCACTGTTAAAACCACATTTAATAGAAGTAAAGATGATGATGATGATAATTTCAACTTAAGAAAATTTAATAAGTTAACCACCATTTCTTAGTTATGATGAATATAATTGGTTAAAGTGACTTATACTGTGAATCGGGGCATATGACATTTTCAATTATTAAGGCCAAAATTAGAAGTGAGAGCTAATACATTAAATATATATTAAATTAATAAAACTTACTAACTTTATGCACCTCCTATAATTAGTTAAAGTGACTTATACTGTAAATCAATTGAGTAATGCTTCCACAGATACCCATACGTGTTGAGGATCACAAGGGTGGATCCAAAACGCAATACATGGCAAAGGCATTTTGGAGAGAAGAGAAAGTTTTTACAGGAGGAGGGGAGAGCGTTTTTCTTTCATCTATTTTCTTCATACGTGGGATCCCTTAATAATAAAAAATATGCAACTGCTCACAACTGTTCCCACGTTAATTGCATTTCAAATTCAAACTTTCAAGGAAAATTACAACTTTGTTCCCACATATCCGATCATTTAATCTTTTGTCCCAAAATGGGTTTTAAACCTAATCCACTAAGGGCGACCCATATTTCAACAGGTACGAAGAATCATATTAATAACATTAACTATTGGGGGGGTAAGAATAACGAAAATAAGCATTACTCAATCTCCAAATGACTTATTTTAATTAAAAGCTAAAGAATTCTTTTAGAAGGTGTCTTACATATACATGAAAAAAGAAGGACTTCTCTCTGTCTTATAAAACAGTACAGGAGTAAAGCTCATGAACATGATTGTCTTGGTTTGGCCTTTAAGAAGAAGGAGAAGAAGGAATAGTTTTATTTTCTCTTTCTTTTTCTTTTTCTCTTTTCAGTTTTTTTCAAAAGTTTAAAAAGCAATAAAGAATGGCCCCAATGACACTAACAATTCCACCAATGCTACACTTTTTGTTGGTCTTTGCCATAACATAAAATTCCCATCCAAAATGCCATGGGTCCCTGTCCTTTTTTGCATGACCTATCAGTATGTAATATTAATTAAATGATTCTCCCACCAATTTTGTTGCTGTAAATTCACATCATAATATTCTTATCCTCTGCTAATACACATCTGATCTGCATATATAAATCATCTAAACTATAAATTATCAATACTTTTGAGTTGTTCACATTTGTTTATCGGTGTAACTATGGTTGTCATCAACATAACGATAATAGAATTCTGTTTTGATGTATTCTTTTATTCTATTTATTATTCATTCCTAACATCTTTTATCGGAACCAATAATGCATCAATAAAGATTGATTAAATTGTTAAAAACTTGTCTTATATCTTATATAAAGGGTTTGTTTGGAACAACATTTTCAAAAGTTAAATCGACGTTTAAAAATGTTTTTCTGTAAAATGAGGTAATCTCCCCCACATATTTACTTCGATATACATATAAGTGATTCTCTATCGTGTTCCCAAATGGGCCTAAAGATGTCAACTTTAAGCCCAAATGTGAGATTGTCAATGTGCCCATTTGGGAACGTGGTAGAGAAGTACTTTTACGCAAGTTGAGGTAAATATGTGAAGGAAATTATCTCATTTTACAAAAAAATACTGTTAAACGTGCATTTGACTTTTCTTAACACTACGCCAAATAAGCCCAATGTAAAGCCCTCATTAATGCCAATAGAGGTCTGACCATATCGATAAGGATATGGATATATATATATATATCACGTTAGGCATGTGGTCCAAGTCCTGTTTCTAATTAGGAGATCATCTTCATGGCCAAGATGGATAATTGTAAGTCCTTTTATAAGCATCTTTAAAGCTGTGAGGCATGTTTTGACATTGATATATAGATCCTCTCAACATCAAACTTCTCTAATTTTATTATTAATGACCCAACACAATGACGAATTCATTAATGGGTAATTTGTGTATTGTTCATTAATTATCACAATTCACACTATTTAATTGACAAATAATAAGCAATGCCAATTATTAATTTTCAAATTCTATACTAGCACCAAAGTACCAATGCGGGGACCTTGTTAATTGACAAGAAATAAGTCATAATAGTAAACCTCACTATGTGCATGTTCGGGAGAGCGTTTGAATTCCTTAAACGCATGTTTAAAAGTGTTTTCCACAAATCGAGATAATCTCTATAAACCGTAAAAGCACTTGTAGAGTAAAGTAGCATCTAGCAACCTAACATTTAGTATCATAATATTATTTATGGTACATTCAATGTAGTTTTTTCTGGTGCATGTAGCATATTCTAATGTTATTTTCCAACTAAGTATCTATGACCGTAATATTATTCATGGTTTAGTATACTGGTTGTACTATAAATAAAATCAAGATGTTAACTAAAATTAAAAAAAAAACATTAGGGTGATAGATATAATTATTTCACTCATGTTTTAACTGAAGGGAGAAAGAATGAAGAAACATGCTGCACTATTGTAGCTGTTTTACCCAGGTTAAGAAGGCTCTTAAACACCAATTTCATAACAGATTAATAAACTTTGTGACTGGCATGTAGAAAATCAACACGTGCATGTTTGGTAATCCGTTGATAGAACGATTTTACGAATTCTAAGGTAAGTATATTAAAGGAATTTTATCTCGGTTTATGTGTAACATGATTAGTAACATCTTTCCAAACACGTACGGTTCACTAATTATGTATAAAATTGTTACCGGTCACCACTTTTTTCACTGTCTCTATTGAAACCGATGTAGATAGGCTGATGTGAAAATAAAAAAGGAAACGAAAAGTAAAGATTTTCACCATTAGGGATATGGTTAAGAGATAATAATGGGGAAAATGATGGAAGGTACGACACGACACGACACAAAAAAATGATAAAGAAGAGAAGAAGAGGGTAGTTTTCATATATATATATATATATATATATATAAGAGAGGGGACCCTCAAGAGGGCAAATCCCACCAAGTTGCTTGCTAGATGCAAAACATAGCATGCATGCTTTGTTCGTTATTATTAATAATGGGCCAAACGAGGTGCCCTTAGCATCCATCTAGTCTGTCCCCTTCTTGTTGCCTCGCTTTCTCCCTTACATCTATCTAATCTCCGTTTGGCAAAACTTATCAGAAGTTTAAAAGTACGTTCAACAATGTTTTTTTTGCAAAACGAGATTATCTCCTTCACATATTTACCTTGATTTACATAAAAGTACTTATTCACTGTTTTTCTAAACAAACCCATTATTTAACGATCCCCCCTCCCCTCTTCATTATCTTCGCATTTTGTCTCCACACACACATATATATATATGCAGCCTCCCCCCTCTTTATTAATCATCACTTAATTATTCATTAATCAATGATTAATTAACCAACAAATATATTCTCATCAAGTTTCATTTCATATATATATATGTGTGTGTGTATGTATGTATATGTATATCACATATGAGACAAACTCGTCTCCCTCCTTCCTCTCGTGGGACACCGGCTTGTTTTTCTTCCTTTTAAGCTTCAATTAAACATCATAACTAACTCACCACCAACTCAACTATAAGATACAGATCACTCTAACTTAAACGTCTCGCCTAATTACTTCTATTTTTAGATTCATCAATATACATATATCTGCGTTAGTGTATGTCAAGTATTTATGTTATAACTTGATATATATATCGTCGTTAGTGTCCAACACCAGATAAATTGATATTGGACTCGTTTGAAAACACGGTAGAAAAGTACTTTTATGTAAATCGAGGTAAATATGTGGAGGAGATTATATCGTTTTGCGGAAAAATACTGTTAAAGGTGCGTTTGACTTTTCAAAACATTGTCACAAACAAGCCCATTAGCGATATAAAATCAGTTTAAAATCTATAAATTCAATTGAGCCTTGAGATTTAAGTTAAGATGTGTGGTCTACTCATATAAGAACATTCTCTTCTCATTGTTCCAATCCAGCTATTTTTTATGTTGAAGAATCTTTCCTTTCATTGGAAGACTATTTAAGAATCTTTCTGATAGTGAACTTCTTTGATTCCATGCTAATTAATTTCGGAGGCTTAATTAATATTAAAGTCTCTGTCTATTTTGTAATGAATCTTATTAGGTGTAATTAATGCATCGCTATCTCTAGCTAATTAATTAACTCGATCTCTTGACCAACTTCCCTCGCTCATTGAAGTCTACTGTATTTGCTTGGGAACACCGTTTCCCCAATGATACACATAAACCAAAACAAAACCATTTCGAAATCTATAAAAACCATATCAAAATACATAAAATCATATTGAAATTCGTAAAATATCTCGAAATCTGTAAATTCCTTTTTCCGATTGATACATATATAAGTGAAGAATTAGTGCTTGTTTGGCAACATCGTTGCCAAAACGGTGCACGTAAGTCGAGACAAAACCATCTTGCAATCTGTAAAAATCATCTCGAAATCCATAAAAACCATCTTAAAATCCGTAAAACCATCTCGAAATTCACAAAATACCTCTGAATCTGTAAAATCCATTCTCTCAACGGAGTTTCCAAACACACGCTGTGACGTCTAGAAATAGTGTGAAGGTGCGGGAGAGATGGACCCAGATTTTATTGCAGAATTATTTGATAGGAATGAGTGATGAGAGCCATGATGCAAAAGTAAGAGAAAAGAGAGAATAGGACCACAAAAAATAATTGCCCAGCCCTTTTTCAGTAACATTATTTGTCTACTCTTTTTAATGATAACGGCTTCACCTTCACCCTCATAACCTACTACTCATTTTCATATCATTTTTCAAAAGAAAAATTAAAATCAGAAACTAACCAGTTCACTGTAAATGGATAAATCAAGAAGGATATATATAGTTGAATATATAAAATATGCATTAGTTATTGAATATTATTTCTTCTGATATTAAATATAGACCCTCATTCTTTACTTATACATCATCCCATGCTCATTTGAATGCTTGTTTATCTCCTCTTCCTAAAACCTAAGTTTGGTTTCAAAACCTAAGTTTTACCCTAAAATTTAGGTTTTGTCAGAGTACAAAAAATTTTCTGAAAAGCTATTTTGATTACAAAACCTTAGTTTGAAACCTATGTTTCCTCTTTATACTTTTTTTATTCTTTTTCTTTCCTCTTTCCTACTTTTTCATTCTTTCTCTTTTCTCTTTTCTAATTTTTTCATTTTTTTCTCTTTTCTATTTCTTTCTTTTTCTTTCTTTCTCTTTCCCCTTTTCTACTTTTTCTTTGTTCTCTCTCCTCTTTCCTACCAAATTTTTTGCCTCATAATCCGTAAAAGCTAATAACTTCCCAAAATAAATCACTTTTCAAAACCTAGGTTTTACCTCAAAATCTGTAAAAGTTATTTTTCAAAACCTAGATTTTGCCTCGAAATCTGTAAAAGCTATTTTCAAAATAATTTTCAAACAAGCCCTGAATCTTTAAACTGACTTTTAACTTATAAAATAGTAGGAAATAATATAGGGCTCAATTTTGTGAAATGTATATATACATAGAGATATGATTCATTTCCTTGTATTTATATTTCCCTTCACTTCAAAAAATTTTGAGATTATATCACACTAACTTGAGGTGTTCCACACAATATATATCTATATAAATATCATCACGTACAGACAATAACTTTGAAACAAGAATTTCGCAAGAAGAAAAGCAAATTCAACTATTTATCTGTGACTCAAGTGCTATGCTTGGCATGGAAAGTCAAGTTAAAAAGTTGAGAAGCTCATTGAAACCCTAAATGCTTCTTGAGTAAGCATTTCGTCACAGTTATTCTTTTTGGCCAGAAATCGAGGTTAAAGTGAAAACTAGTTTTTAAACTAGCCTCAGCTACTGCCTTTTGATTTTTCCTTAAATTCAACACTTAAAACAAATTTTTCAAAATTACCATCTAAATAAGTTTATATCAAATTAGTTTTTTAAGAAAAATATATCCAAATATAAATCACATTACACTAATAGACTTTTATCTGTATTCTTGCTTACAAAATACAATCGGGACTGAAGTTGCTTATCCTAAACTTTATTTCAAACAAACCCATGCACAATTTATCATGAAATTTTGCATTCCTGAATGCACTAGACACTAGTGTGAATTCAATGTTGTGAAAAGCCACGTTCGTATTTATACTATAAACCAGATTTTATATTCAGATGTTATATTCAGAACACAAGGTCTAGGATAAAACAGTAGAGAGTAGATTGAGTGTAGTTTTCCCACATATAATATTTTGGTTCGGGAACAAAGTGAGTTATTCCGTTTGAGAACGCGGAAGAGAAGTACTTTTACGCAAGTCGAGGTAAATATACGGATAATATTATCTCATTTTACGGAAAAACACTGTTGAACATGTATTTGGCTTTTCCAAACATTGTTACACACAAGCTCATTATTGAGGTGAAGGGTTTTATAGTAATTTTGGGGAATATGTGTGTTTGATAGAGAGAGAGAGAGGTGGGTGTGTGTATCTATGTGTATATATATATGGATATATGAACATTCTCACCATCCTGTCTCTTCATGGACGGGCATTATATAGCCATTCATTTGGATTAGACAGTGTGTGAAGGCCCCTATTAGCTTGATTCCCAACACCACCATTTGTGGCTCTTGTTCCTTCAATCTTGATTCATTCCCCCCTTTTCTTTATCTTTCAACTTACACCGTTTCAACTATATATTCCTGTTTTCTTATTGTTAACCTTTGTCTATACATACATGACGCTGATCTTCACATGTCGATATGATGCTCCTCTATCCCCAAGCACATTATATATATCAGGCAAGTTCGCTGCTATATGTATTGATCAACTTTATAATGCTATATGCTATATCATGAAGAACAATTCTGAGCTTCAATTCAGAGACAACTAGAGCATAAAAACCAGGTCACATGTACGAGGATATTGAGAAGGGGAATTTGTTGTTATATTAAGAAAAAAAATTGTATTCATAACGAACACATGCAACAAAGAGTTGGATTGGCATTCATTCATTGAAGAGAACGTTGCAAAAAAAAAAAAAAAGAGGTTTGAATATGTTTAAAAATTGATGTTGAAGGCACCAACGATGGAGATAGAGGAGGCAGTATGGAATTCTTTTAAAAGTGATTGAGCAATGGTAAAGAGAATGCTTGTACAGTTATTGAGCTTAATTTGTTTAAATACTGAGTGTTAATAGTGTCGTGTGATTTATACAGTGAACATCGCTCCCTGAGATTTGTGTGCAAGGAGAGATCTTGAGGAGGTTTATTTTAAATCAACTTTGGTAACAAGCTAATATGACCTGAACAAGGTTAAAGTTGGGTTTGGGGGCAAAGAAAATCAAAACATGGTGTTAACTATGGTGTATTTGTTAACATACAAGGGCTCGTTTGAAAGTCCTTTTGAGAATAATTTTTACGGATTATGAAGTAAAACATAGGTTTTGGAAAATAGTTTTTACGGATTCTGAAGCAAAATTTAGGTTTTAAAAGATTGTGTTTGGGAAGTTATTAGTTTTTGCAAAATTCGAGGCAAACAATAGGTTGGAAAGAAAAAGTAGAAAAGAGAAAATTTATTAAGAGAGTATGTGATTGAGCTTGTTTGGAAGCTATTTTGAAACCTAGGTTTTACAGAATCCGAGGTAAAAACTAGGTTTTGAAAAGTGATTTATGTTTGGGAAGTTATAGCTTTTACGGATTCCGAGGCAAAAAAGTGGGTAGGAAAGAGGAAAGTAAGAAAAATATAGAGAGAAAAAGTATGAAAGAGAAGAGAGAAAAAAGTAGAAAAGAGAAAGTATGAAAGAGAAAACCTAGGTTTCAAACCTAGGTTTTAAAACTTAGGTTACCAAAACCAGGTTCCAAACGAGCCCTTAATAAGAAAATAACTTTTTCAAAACCTAAGTTTCAAACAGAGGTTTTGTATACAAAATAAATTTTTTAAAAAATGTGAGTATTTGAATAAAATCTCGATTTTAAAACCAAATATAGATTCTAGAAATAGAAACTAAACAAACTAGAAATCCATCAATGTTCAAATCAGCATTAGCATTGACTCGGGGCTCATATATATTATTAATAATAAATTGTTAGTCTTTAAATAGCATACCTTGATGGTGGATGATTTATACCTTTTACTATTTAATTGTAGGGCTTTATGGGAATTGTGCAGACATTATTTATAATTTAGATATACAAAAATACAAATATTGGAGTCACAAGTGTTTCTTTTTGATCAGTTTTAATTGCCTGGTCAGAGGGAGTTGACCATGAATGGCAGGGGCATACTGAGACGTTACAGATACAGGGGCCTTTCCGTCATTTTGCAATCTGTAAATTGTGCAGAAAAAGCTTCCTCCTCTTTCACAACACCACCCTGCAACCACACGCCCAGTAACTCCACCACTAGCCTCCCTTAGCTTAAGCTACGCTCCTAAGCAATCCCCGCCACGTGACTCCCCTCCCCGCACGTGCCTCCCCCACGTCATCCCCTCCGTCCATTTTTCAAACCCCAATACACGCCCCCCTCCGCACGTGCCTC
>JANTPZ010025931.1:0-10908 GCA_025593235.1 Vachellia pachyceras
AATTTGTAATAACAATCTATGCATTAGGAATCCAAATATCCATGTACTAATCAAAGTTCTAACATTTTAATACATATATCAAAAGTTCAAAATAGTAGATTCTATCATCTACCAATATCCATGTACTACTATGGTTCTAGGTCATTTAATTAAAGTTTTTATAAAAAGTAAAATGATATAGAATAGAAATGTAAATTGTTATAGGTATCCAACGTATAAATAGCACATACTAAGTGACAGGGTTCAAGGACATGCATTAATATTTAATAGATTAGAAACTAGGCCAATATAGTTTTTTTTTGTATATAGTTATTGAACAAATCAATCTAAGTGATGACCAATCAATTAGAAGCATTAGACACAAGATAAAATTAACATATAATTGTCATTAATCACCAAAGAGAGTATTATTCAATCTCAATCCATGCAAAGGTTCAAAATAATCCTAGAACAAATTGTTTAGCTACTAAACATTTCAGCAATTAGAGCAAGCTATTGAGGAATAGAAATCATAAAGAGGATGAAGGAGTTTAAGAAAAAGAGGCACCCAAACGCAGCCTTAGCTTCCTCCTTCTCTCTTTCTCTACTGTTCCTGGAATTCACGCCCAATCAACGGCTGGTTTCGTGAAGCGTGAGGTGAGTGGAAGCTGGGGGTAGTGGCGTCGTGTGTGTCTCTATCTCGTGCGTTCCAGGCGACTCCTTCTCCATGATTCGTTCTCAGTGTTCGCCAGCCTCTCTCGTTGCTGCTGTTTCTCTCCCGTCGCCGAAACTGTTCTCTTCTTCGTGACGCTCTGTCTTTCAAGCACAGCCGCCACACACAGCAGCGATGCTTCTCCTCTCAGCAAAACCAGTGCGTGCACTGAGAATAACAACGGACAGGACACCGGGTCGCCGGTTTCTGGCGGTCCTGGCCCAAAAAAAATATAACCCGCCCAACCCGCCCAACTCGCCGGGTTGGGCGGGTTAACATCAACCCGGCCGAGTTGACCCGGTCAACACCGAGTCAACTCGTTGACCGGGTTGACTATGGTTCGGACCGGCCAATCCGCCGGTTCAGCGGTTTACCGGTCGCACCGGCCGGTCCGAACCAAGTTTTTGAACAGTGAAAAAAGGCTGGTTTTGCATAAGAAATGATAGGAAAATGAAAGTAAAAAATAGAAATAACAAAACATACTCTGATATTGTAATTTGATAATGAGGGTATTTTCAGGAGATCAACTCTTGCAAGTGGTGAAATGTAACTTGGTGAAAACCACAAATAAAACGTCCCTCAACATTGCTATTTTCAAATAGAAATATAAGAGCCCATGCGATATTATCCACATGCACCATGCATGTGTTTCTGAGAGACTTGCATTGGCTCTCATCTCCTGAAAAAAAAAGTGTATCTTTTACTATATATATATATTGCAAATACATACACATTCATATATTTCTTAGAGAATTAGGGTTCCATTCCACATAAACATATGTAGTACAAATATGACATGTATCAAATAGGTTCTCTTATTGTCATTTCTTTCTTTTTCCATGATCTGAAATGCTTAAATCAAATTTCAAGGTCAAAATCTATTTCTCAACAAGAATATTGAATTGAAGAATAAAAAGAGCAATGAAGAGAAGGAAACAGTCGGGTAATCTTAATTTTAAAATATATCCTATATTCGAATAAGTAAGCAATATCCTATATTCGAATAAGTAAGCATAGTATCTATTGTTTGCACATTCATAAATATATAATACAATGAATTGTTTTTACCTAATAAATACATTGTTAATTACTGATTATAAATTTTTTTTAAAAAGGCAAAAATAAGCCTTTGATCCTCTAACTTTATACAAGGTTTCAGTTTGATCATTAAATTTTTTAAAGAAATGTATTTTTAGTCCTCTAATCCAACTACATTTTAGTCTGAATGATGATATTTTGTAACAATCATTGTCATTTTGAAAATTAATATTAATATATCAACCTGTAAAATTTATATGTCATGTTTTGTTAACAATGTTAGTGTTAAATCAATTAAAAGGCACTTTATAAAATTAAGAACTCAAAATGAATGGGTGAAGTTAAAGGATAAAACATGCACTTATCCCATTAAACACACATCGCACACACACAGTCAAAATATTCATAACTAAGATCATAGGAAGTGCCATAATTATAGCAGCTGGCATCTTGGGGCTAAGAAAAGGTCCAGCAACCAAAGAAAGAACAAAACTAACAACCTTCAACTTCATCTCATTTTCCTTTCCAAATTCTAACACATCCTTTTCAGTCAATGTCTTGGAAACAAAATATGATGATCTCAAAGCACTACTTGAACGCTGAATTTCGAGGTCACTCCATATGGTTACATCCACCATTTCAATACCTTGAAAGTTCTTAAACATCACTGCAGCTAAACTTGAAGTAAAAAATTACTCTCTTCACTGTGTTTGAACTTCGACATGTCTTAAGAATCCCTAGGGTTCCTTCCACAGCCTACTTGGACACAACTTCATCAGGCTATTCACCTCTCATGTCCATCGGATGGGCAACTTGGAAGACTCCGATTCACCCTTCAATAGCTGCCTTGAAGCTATCTGGTTCTTCAAGGTTTTCTTTGAAGATTTGGAGCCTTTCCGATGCTCCTTGGAGGTTTATTAGATAACTGAGGTCTTTGTTGCTTTCTGATATCATAGAAAGTTTTGGTGAGTAATATAAACTTATGATCAAATAAGTATCGCAATATAATTAGAAGAATAGAATTATAAAGATAAATATCCAAAACAATGATTTAGTAGGTGTTGAGCTATGGTTGATCAACCCTTGGTGGATTTGTTGGAAAAGTGAGAGGGTGTGTTAAAGAAACAAAGTCCCATATTGCTTACAAATGTGATAATACTAGTCCAGAAATACTAAGATGTCTATTGGGCTAGTGAATAGGCTTAGAGGAGTGGTAGGCTGGTGTGTATAACACCGGGCCACCATGAGGGTAACACAGTTGAGCAAAGTATCAAAATAAGTTACCAGACTTGGAAGATATCTGGAATGCATATTGATAAGGTTGAGCAAAGCTCTTGTACTTTCTCATTTATGCATATATGAATGTAGAGTAGAGATGCTTCAATAAGCATCAATTTGAAATCCATTTTCATAAATATTGTTATAATTTATCGTAGGCAAATTTTCTTCGAGACAATGTCGGCTACTAAATAAGGATACTTCTCTGTGTGAATATTCAAATATTGCTTTACCATGTCATGAGGGATTAGTTTGTTAGACTAGCCCCATTCCATGTTGGTATATCAACCAATTTTTGGTTTGATATGTTTTTTTATTTTGGTTTATGAGTTTGTTGATCTTATGGATAATGCATTTTTTCCTATCCACTGCCAACTAGGATTAAAATTAGCCAACTCATTATCTAGGTTAGTGTTTTTAGTCAAACTAACAATCGACATAATAGGGATTAATGACGACAATATTCATACTTATAAAACCAGACACTCTTGCTGAGTCGAACCAGCATGTTGCCTTGGCGAGAGAGACACATAACCCATAGTCGAGAAAACACCACGTCACTATTGCACACATATACCTCGTCGCTGCAAGAGACGCAGAGCAATGTTCCGCAGCAAGCTTGCTCGCATCGTGAGTAACACAGTCACAAAAATATGATAATGAAGCAATTCAAAATTGAGAAATACAATAAATATTTAATTTGTCATGGTCCCTAGTGTGGCTATAAATATAGATCAGCCTCCCTGCATGTCTCTCCTTTGCTGAAAATGAAAGGATAAATGTCATATTTTCTCAAAACAAGATAATATTACTATTATGATTTTAAGAATCTGATTAAAAAATGGTATTTCAAATTGATGCTTATTGAACTGTACACCCTCATATATATACACGAGTGAGAACGCAACAGAAGACATAAAATCATATCTAAAAGATTGCCTAGAAATAATTCCACAAATCTCCTATAATCTTTCTTTTTAAAAAAACTAAAACTAAAATCCCATAAAATCAGCTAACAAATTACAAACACTCCCCCTCAAGTTGGAGCATAGATGTTGGTCATGTCTAACTTGCCAATGAAGTATTCGAATTTGTCTCAGGCAAGGCCTTTGATGAGAACATCTGCTATTTGCTCTGGAGATGGTATACACTTAATCTTAGTTATTCCTTCGTCGATCTTCTCTCTTATAAAGTGTCTATCTATTCCACATGTTTCATCCTATCATGTTAGACTGGGTTGTCAGAGATATTAATGGCTGTCATGTTGTCTGAATTGAGCTTGATAAGTAGATTTACAACCATCTTCAATTCTTCAAGAACTTTTTGACCCAAATCCCTTCACAAATTCCAAGCGCTATTACTCTAAATTCTAATTCAGCACTACTCCTTGCTACTACACTCTGCTTCTTACTTCTCCATGTCACAATATTTCCCCAGATGAATGTGAAGTACCCTGAAGTAGACTTTCTATCTTCTTGATCATATTCCCAATCAGTGTCTGTAAACATGTCTACTCCTCTGTGATCAGTTTTATTAAAGAGTAAATCGAGCCCTTTAGATACTTGAGGATCTTGTAAACTTCATTCAGGTGTTTTGCCTAAGATTATGAGAATGTTGACTTACCATGCTGATCGAAAATGTGATGTCTGGTCAAGTGTAAGATAAGTAAATCAACTTCCCCATCATTCTCTGATATCGTAAGATGTCAATTTTGTCAGTTCGTATGGGAGTGCCACTAGGCCTGCATCCTAACATTCCTATCTCCTGTAGAAGGTCCAGGATGTATTTTCTTTGTGAGATATAGATTCCCTTCCTTGTCCTTGAACTTCCATACCAAGAAAGTATTTCATTCCCCCTAAATCTTTAACCTGAGATTCTTGGTTTAATGCTTCCTTAAGACGATCGATCCCTAGTGGGTTATCACCTCTAAGGACAATGTCATTGACATATACTACAAGAATTACTATCCTCCCATTTAAATGTCTGAAGAACATGGTGTGATTACTTTGTCCCTGTATATAGCCTTATAACTTTAGGACTCAAGTGAACCTTTCAAACCATGCTCAGGGGGCCTATTTCAGTCCATATAATGACTTCTTTAGTTTGTATACTCGCTTGCCCCTTTCTCAAGGAAGCCTAGACCTTTTGCGTCCAAAAGCTGGCTCACAAAGACAAGGTGCGAACTCACTTATATACCACCCAGGACCTTTCCTTCCTAATTGATGTGGGACACATCATTCCCCGACCCTTTAAATTGAGCGTCCTCGTGAGGGACCCTGTAGGAACTAGGAGCACGCCCATGACCAACTAGGCAAGGGTAGGCTCTGATACCAAATGGTAGCACAAATCCAGCTTTTTGCCCCCAAAAGTTAGCTAGTGAAGACAAGGCGTGAACTCACTTATATACCACCCGGTCCTAATTGATGTGGGATGTATCAAGCCCAGGGGCATTTTCATATACACTTCTTCCTTGAATTCACCATTTAGGAAAGCATTTTCGACATCCATCTAATGCAATGACCAATCTAGATTAGCAACAAATGATAACAAGACGTGAATCATGTTGAGTTTTGCAACAGGGATGAAAGTCTCTATATAATTTGTACCATAAACATCAGAGAAACCTTGTGCAACTAATCTTGCCTTGTATTTCTCATGACTTCCATCTGCCTTATATTTGGGTGTGAATACCCACTTACATCCTACAACCTTCTTGCCTCTGGGGAGATCCACCACATCCCACGTTTCATTATCCTCTAAGGCCCTCATTTCTTCCATCATAGCTTGTCTCCATTCTGCGATAAGCAAGGCTTCACCAGTATTGTTTGGGATCTTGACCTTATCAAGATGAGAGATAAATGTGCTATATTTTGAGGAAAGAGCCTGATACGAAGCAAACTTGTCAATAGGATGTCTTGTACATGTCCTAGGCTATTTCTGAACTGCGATAGGTAGGTCAAGATCATTATGACTTTCCGTATTTACCTTTTGTACCTTATTCGAAATTACCTCTAGTTCTTACTCTTGGAGTGAGTTGGACTCTTGGTGAATCTCACTTGTCACATCCCCACCAAGGCTTCCACACTTTGCGTGTGGCAGTGATAATGGGTGGGTGCAGTGTCTGGGTTCAGCAGCTTTTTATAATTTTGTGGGGTGATGGTGAAATCAAAGCTGTGGCGTGTGCAGAGGTATTGGCAGTGGGGTGATGGTGAAATCACCATCACCCTCAGGCATGAGGTAGGTTTTAATTTATAAAAAAATTCAGAAGTTGGCATGTGTGTGACAATATGTTTAGGGTAGCAGCTTTTTGATTTAAAAAAAATTGAAAGGTGGGAGCTGGCATGACCATTCTTCACACACACCCCCCCATAGACTACTCAACACACATGTCCCATCAGTCATAGGGGGAGAGAGAGCGTCACTGATAGAAGGAGAGGGCGCTAGAAAGAGGAAAGGAAACTGAAAGGGGTATTTTTCAGTCTAAGGCTCTACATCTGAGATTATTTAGGTAAGTAATACGACTTATCTTTATAAAACTTCCTTCACGAAAGTTGTTCTAAATATTTTTCTCTTTCTAATGGTACTAATATTATGTTGATTAGAGAATATTTTGGTATTTATATTTTGGTCCAGTTTAAGTTTTATTTGTAGAAGACCATAAAATTGTAGATATATTTTTATAACTATGATTTATGATGTTAATTTATTTATTTGACATATTGAGTATTTTTAGAAATTTAATTACGTTTAGAAAGATATGGTTTTTGATATAAACAATATTTTAACTAAATAGAAGATGATTAAATAGTTAGATTGATGGTAGTGGATTTATTGTCTTTGTTGTTATATGATTTTAAAATATAGATATACACGTATCTGTATATATATTTATATGTATAGATATATTTATAATAAAAAGTGTGTAAATAAATTTATGTGGGTACCTTTACTTATCAAAATTCATTTAGAAAATTTATTTAGAATATTAGAGGCATTCTTGAAATTTTAATTGAATTATATTTTTAATAAATTAAGGGTTTATAATTTAAAAAACTATTATATCTTTTAAATCCTAAACTTTAAAATTAAATTTTTATATAAATAATAATATTAAATAGTTGAAATAATAATTTCAAGTCTTTTGAGCAATAATTTTACCACCTAAATTAGCTGTAGACTAATGTGTACTACTATTTAATTTTTGTAGACTGTTTATAAAAACTTGGTGCTGTGTGAGAATTTACCTATGGTAGTTTTTGTTGCTTGGCGAGAGGTAACCACTTTTCTCTCTTTGTGTATGCTTGTAACATGTCTGTGAGTGATTTTAAATAATTAGAGATATGAAAAGAGACATTGATATTCGAGTTGCATAATAAAATTATATTGTTAATGAAATTGTTTTGTATGACCTATTTTCATCATGAAATAAAAAGGTGACTTATTGATGGTATTGTTTTATAATATTACAAATGTTGCCTTGAGAACTTGTGAAATTGATCATGATACATGATAGATTTATTATTATTTGATTATATGAGATGGAGTGGTGGATGTTGATTTAATGTGAGATTATTTTAGAGGAAATAATGGGGTTATTTTCTTGTACAAAAAGAGGAAATAAGGTGGTGGGCTACCAAGTGTACGCTGGTTAGCCCTTTGACCCAGTGGTATTTAACCGGGCAATGACACCCCGCTATTATAGTAGAGAGGGAACCCATGGTCCGTTCTTGTGCGATGTAGATTTTAGCCGGTCCATATCACTTGATCGGAGAGCTCGATATTTGTACTACCAGTTGCATGGGACGGTACTGGCCATGGGTTCAGTTAGAGGAAATAAGACTGGGGAGGAATGCGTGAGATCGGAGAAATAGATATTGCACATTGAATTTTGTGCAACTCTGATGATATAAGCATGAGATTATGAAGTCATAAATTGATAAATATGTATGCTTATATATAAGTTGACTAAGTGTCATTTTGTTATGTTATTATATTTAACGTGACTATCACACTTGACACCTCATGGGTACTTATTCGTATGCCCAATGAGATGGAATTGATGGTTACTAATACGTTTGTCTCACCCTGTTGCTTTAACATTTTTCAAGGCGGTAGTTTCTGTGCGAGTCCGTCAAGGAAGTCACCGGAAGCTTGAGCTACTTTCTGTAAAAGTAGTGCTTTCATCTTTTTAGTTGTGTTGTATTATTATATATTGCCACGTTATGGCTCATCATGCATACTCTGACTTATTTTGACCGATTGATGTACCGATTGTTGAATTATTTTGATCGATTGATTTATCGATGGTTTACAATGGTTTGAACCTCTATGGTCTAATGCTCAATGATAGTTTCGATATTGACTAGATAAAGGTTTTTAGATTGAATGTTTTTTTATTTGGCGTTATAAGAAAAAGGATTTTACATCGCTGGCTTTGTGTCATCTTGTATAGACTTGTAATTGTTTAGTAGTGTCTCCCTCTAAATCAGTATTTTCCTTATTTGTGGGAGGTATTTCTACATTCCTAGTTTGAATAAGGAATAGGGAATGAGAACTTCCAGGTTGAGGTGGTGCTAGTGACTCAGGTTCAGGTTAAAACTCACTCCAATTCTCCACCTGAATTGAAGACAAAGAGTAAAAAGGAAGTTATTCATGAAAGGTGACATCACATGTGATATAAAGACGTTTGGACACGGGATCATAGCATTTGTAATCCTTATGTGAGTCAGAGTAGCCATGAAATATGCATTGGGCAGCTTTAGAGTCAAGTTTACTTTTGTGATGGAGATGGAGATAGGTGGCATAACTAATGACCCTTAGTGGCAATGTATTTTCAAGATAGAGGCAATTGTAAAGTTCATGGAGAACTTGCAAAGGGTGTGATAGGATAAGGGTTTGTTGGGCATTCAATTAATAAGAAAAGTGGCAGTAAGAATAGCATCATCCTAATGGTATCGGGAACCTGACTGCTGAAAAGGAGGGCCCGAGCAGTTTCAAGGATATGTGTATTTTTTCATTCAACACTACCATTTTGCTGGGGCTATAAGGACAGGAGCTTTTGTGAACAATGCCATGAGCCCTGAGGAAGGAAGAGAATGATTGGCGACCGCGAACCCAAGAGCTGGATGAATAGTGGTATCACTGGTCTGTGGAGGCATAGAGTGCACAACACAAAGTGAATGTAGCGTGACTCCCAACGACAAGCAACACGGAGTAACGGCAGCGAAAACAAATGACAGATGCACAAAACGAGATGGTGTGCACATACAATGAGATCTGGGATTGAAGGAGGAACTCCCGACAATTGCAGACTAGACGAGGGCGTCTACTGCAAGGGGGAGCAAGAAAAAACAAAGTCAGATTCTACAAACACTCTGATACCATGAAGAATTTGATGAAAAAAATGGTATTTCATATTGATGCTTATTGAACTATACACCCTCGTATATAAACACACGAGGGAGACCGCAACAGAAGCCATAAAATCATATCTAAATTTTTGCCCAAAAATAATCTAACAAATCTCCTATGATCTTTCTTTTAAAAAGATGAAACTAAAATCCCATAAAATCAGCTAACAAACTACCAACATGATTTTACGAGCATACCTAAGATGTATTCAACTTTCTTTAACATTGTTATGTCCCAAGTACAGGGAACAGATCGGTTTTACTTGGTGGACTACAATTTCGCAAGAGACTGGTGGACTTATGTTTGATATGGGTTAATGATTTGTTCTTGGTTTGGGAGCAATGTAGATTGAGTTTAGCCCAATGGATCAGAAAGTTAAACGAGAATAATGGACCATGTCTGATATGGATTGATAGAAATTGGGCAGGCCTTTAATATTAGCCTAAGATTTTATCAGAACAGTCAGCTCTTTGTTCCTAAGTTGCCTTAAACCCAAGCAAAGTTCATATCAACCTAGATCAAACACGTGTCCATCAATCTCTTACTAGTTTGTGATCCACCAGGCCGAATCCAATCCATACCCTCTCCTATATGCAAGATGTTTCATTCCCTCCCTCTTAAAGGAAAATCTTCCTCAAACCTTTTGATGAAAGTGGGATTTGAACATGCGCTGGCTCTGATGCAAAACTATAGGAATGAAGCTTAAGATAATAATAGATGTCCATCACAGTCCTCATCAACTGTGATCCACACCCTTTTCTAGACTCCAGACTTGTCAAACACCCACACAAACCAAATCACAGACATAGACTCGGCTATACCTTATAGCAAATTTATACTGAGAAGGAGAAAAGATAACTCAAGAAAACATATACTTGTCTAACTAGCCAGGGAGCTTAGAGCAGTCATATAAACTTAACTCTTCGTATGTGTTAAAGAAAAGTATCTCTCATCCCATGTTTTAGAAACTAATCCACAAATATATTCAAAATAATGGGAATATCACACTAGACTCTACCCATAAGTTTGTATATTGCACTTTGAGCACCAACCCTAATGGATTTGAGCTAATCTTGTTGGATAATATGTGTAAACAAATGAAGCATTTGAGATCATTGCTTTTAAGAGATATTCCACGACTACCAATAAGGAATGAAGTAGTACTCCTTAGCATTAAACAGACCTCCCTTACAAAAGCAAGGTAACATAACAGAGGAAGATAACTGTGAACTTTAAAGAATGGGGAAGGAGAGAATGCGAGAGCAGTTGTTTGAACACTCCAGTCATTGCCCTTTATATAGATGAACACAAGGTGGAGTGAATGGACACAGTGACCCCCAAGAGGCTTAGCCTGCAAAATCCGAAGAAGCATATGGTTGATTGTTGTCAACGACCAAGAGTTTGGCTAAAATAATTTGACCATTGACAATGGTCATTTTCCAGAATAGGTGGAATACAAATTTTGTTGACCCAAAAGTAGAGCTTTTCTT
>JANTPZ010025972.1:0-10438 GCA_025593235.1 Vachellia pachyceras
AAAGTAAGAAAAAGTAGGAAAGAGGAAAGAGAAAGAATGAAAAAAATAGGAAAGATGAAAGAGAAAGAAGGAAAAAAGTATGAAGAGGAAAAGGAGGAAAAAGTAGGAAAGAGGAAGCTTAGGTTTCAAACCGATGTTTTGTAACCAAAACAGTTTTTCAGAATATTTTTTTGCTTGGACAAATCCTAGGTTTTGGGGTAAAACCTAGATTTTGAAACCAAACTTAGATTTTAGGAAGAGGAGGCAAACAAGCCCTTAAAGTCATTGCTCTTAGCTTTTGTTGAAAGCTTATTCTATTTTACAGTATTTACAACAAATCTTTTTCTCTTATGACTTGAATTAAAGGCTTATTGGGGGTGTTTGTCAAAGCTTATGAACACCCCAAAAGCACGTTCAATAGTATTTTTTCGTAAAATAAGATAATCTCATTCATACATTTACCTCGTAAATGGTAAAAACACTTATTCACCGCTTTCTCAAACAGACCCATTACTGTTTTACAAAGGTTGTAGCAATGTCATTTCCCTTATGAATTGAAACGAAGGCTTTTCGGCAAAAAAAAAACAAAAGAAAAGAAACGAAGGCTTATTATATTTTGCAATGTGATGTCCAAAGCTTATAAATATGAAATCAACCAATAAGAAATTTTTCTAATAAGAAAACAACTCATTCCTTTCATACAAAACATTTCCATCCAATATAATTCACTTTCAATATGTTTTACACAGATCAAATAAAACCTAAAACCTCATCAACTCTGTCCCTTAATGTAAAAAAAATTGTCAACTTCACCTCCATTTAATACTCTAAAAAAAAATTGAATACTAGCATTTAATGATCGGATTCAACAAATGCAATAAATACCAATTTTTTTGCCGAACAAGAAAGCATCATATTAAATTAAAACAAAATTACAAAGACTAAGAAGTACCCATCTAAGCAAACCAACCTAAAGGCAACCAAAATAAAATCAAACCAAATTAAACAAACTAAGAAACAAGCAAATAAAATTTGCACAAAGCAGCAAGAAAAGACTCCAACAACCCCAATCAAGTGGGCCTTTGTCTGAAACAGAGCTCGATGTACCCGATTGAAATAGGTAAGAGCAATCCAATGAAGCTTTGACGAACCTCTCGACTGCCAAATCTGCTTCCATGGGAATCCATACATAGTAATGGTTCCTGAAAAGATTCCTTAAGGGAAGAACCTCAAGGAGGACTAACAACATATATGAAGTTAGAAAGGCACACTATCCAGATAAATGATGGTGGAATCACCACTCCAGCCCAGAAACAAACAATGTTTCAATACCCACTGGACATGTTTATGTTTTGCTGATATAAAAACAGTGTAACCATTCACACTGAATAGGCATCTATCAAGCCCTTAATGAACAGCGTGTACAAACCCACTGAACAGGCCCAAGAAAATGATTCTACCTTTACCATCATAAAGTCTTGCCTTTAAATTACAAACCACCAACACCCCAGCCATTAACCAAGAGGAGACTACCTCCAACCAGCCAATACTCTTCTTAGTATAAGATTCAACAAAGATGAAAATAGCATTAAGAGCTTCACTTCCTTTTCTTTTCCATCTAACCCTATTCTACATCAAATCAACCAGACCCGTGACATCAAAGGTAAAATTCCTCAGTTTAAAGCATGCTCTGAACAGACTATTAAAACCCCTGGCCTCCCTGTATCTGTAAGGATACCTTGCTACCTCTGGATTCAATACGTCAACATAAATAACTATCATCAACAAGATGAATTCACCAAAGGAGTCAGCCCCACTACCCCTCTGTACCTCATGACCGAATCAACTCTGGGAAAGCCATTTTGAGTATTAGGAAAAGTTCTTACCTCAGACTCCCTAGCGTTCAACATTTTCATCGTAGAGAACCTCTGCCCTCCTTCCTCTCTACCTGCCCTTTCAGCGATTTGAACCCCTAGGTTTCCATCGAACTTCCTATACGAAGTATAAGGTAGAACCATAAGAACCAGAGCCTGTACAACTCCCATTTCCTCACAACCCTCGGGTCGCATACGATATCACCAGTTGCAAGCTTCTCTGACGCTACGGACATAGCCACTAAGGCAGGGAAGGTGATGGCATTTGGCGGATTTTTTGCATTAGAGTTGGTGCGCCACAGATCAGCACCGATTTGAACCAAGCCCTTGCTACTGCAAATCCTCCAAGACCCTGGAGGAACCCAATGAAGGTCGCTATCAGAGCTCGCCTCACCGGAACAGAACTCACAACCGTCAAAGCAAACTACCGCCGCCATCGCAATACTTGCCCCTAACTGACCTACCAATTGAAACCCTGACCAAAATTCCCACCATAGGGGCACAACCATGAAACTCAGTACTAAGAGAAGAACATATCTTCCAACGATAAGGGGAAATCGGTGGCCCGACAACCTCCACTCTTCAGCTCAACACCGCAAGAAAATGAACCCTAGCAACGAGGGAAAAAGGAAACCCTAGCATAGAGAGAAAGCTTTACACCGTGAGAACTTGTTGCAATAAATACCAATTAAAATGAAGTACTATAGCAACCAATAATTTTTATCATATACTCAACGGATCAATTTTTAAGATAGTGTTTGTAACACCTCTCTATCTTTACTGTATTATCCATTAGAGACCTTGATTATAGCAACTTTTAACCTCCAAATGTATCTAAAAAAATGGCAAAAATGATCATAACAATAACTTTTGGAAACCTTAAGTTCTCATAAAGTTACTTTATGTTATTGCAATACCGATAAAACAATTTACCGATACGTAACTAGATCCAAGGTCACAAAAAATTCATAAAATTAATACTAAGATTCTCGCACCTTTTCTTTTCTCAATTTACTTCCCGGAATGTCTTTAATTCATTTTCAAAGAAAACCCTAATTTCAAGGCTTCTTCTAGTATTTTCCTTTCGATCAGGGAAATCGCTTTTCTAGGCAAAAATTTTATAAAATACTAGAAATTTCAAGCTATTTTTCCCTACTTTAAGATTAGATGTTTGAAGGAACTTCAAATAATTATTTTTGGCTAATTATAAAAATGCAAAAAAATAAATGACATTTTAAATTCTCTAAACATCAATGTAGGTCGATTTAGTTGAAACAGACACCTCTTATCCTGATGAGTGACTTTTTCTCTACCTTTTGGGCCTCTATAAATTTTTTTGACATTTTGGTCAAACTTTGACTAGTTGACTTTTTTACTTTGGTCAAATGACTAAAATGCCCTTATACTTATTCAAAAAATGACAATTTTACTCTTACGTTTTATTTACTTGCAAAATGGCACCTTTGACATTTCTTATACCTCTATTCATTCGCCGGACCCTTGAACACTCTATAGCCCTCATTCTCAGTTATTGGAAAATGAGGATATTATATTATTGTTCTAAGATCGTGACTATATGGAGCCAAACTTCAAAGGCAACTATGGCCATATCAAAGATATTTTGTACAAGAATTGGCGGCTTTGTAATTTAAAACATATTTTTGGACCAAGTGTAAAAGTAACATTTCATCACTTGTGTAAATACCCAATGCTACCAATAAGCGTTTAAATGAATTGGTAAAGGTATCTGACCATCATATACAAAGTTCGGATTTGAGTTTCGGATGCAGCATTGTTAAATTTTGTTGGGATAGCTTACTATCTAAAGGGTCATATAAGTACTCAATCCAGATTAATCGGTTGCTCAAACACGTGGTAAAAGTGTTCAGAAAAAGCGTCGGATACCCTAGCTCTTATTTTGTTGAAATCATTTGTGGAAAGAAGGAAACGTACACCATTTCTTTCTCTCTCATGTCCTAGTCATAAAGGTATATCAAAATTTTTGGAGATTCAACGTTGATTCAAGTGAATAGAACTAAAACAATATAAATAACTGTTTGCATTTTCTTTATTCTTAATCTCTTTACCTCTCCAACATATCACTCTTACACTTTGTTTTGTGTTGAAATTTGAATTTCAAGTATTTACTAAAGTGTACATTTACAAAACATCCTGTTAGAAATTGTTTTCAAGTTTTCACATACATACTTAGTGTTTGTGAATATAGTTCAGTAATCCTTGCAAACAAATTACTGCACTTAAATCTGTATAAACTATTTTTTTGCTCTGTTTTATTGTACAGAGTTTTCAAAGATCCAAAAATATGTAAATACCAGAATTACATTTCCTCTTAGGTGTGTTATTATTTATAACAACAAATTCACGGAGAGCATCCATGTTGATAAGTGTGGAACCCTAATTTTCTTGACCTAGAATGATAAGAATGTAGATCTATTTAGTACTGATAATGCGGGTCCAACGCACCAATCATTGGCAGATACATGTGGCGGGTTGGTTCCAGCCCGCTGGGTTGGGTGGGTTAAACCAGCCACCTATATTTTTTTAATTTTTAATTTTAAAAATAATATATTATATATTTTTCTTACCTTTTTCATTTCAATACTTTTTTCAAAGTATGATAAATAATACTTAATATATTCAAAAATAGTATAGAATATTTTATTTTTCATATCAACTTTCTATAATACTATATTTAAAATTATAACAACACATTAATATTTATATTTTTGTTTTAAAACATGAAAAAATGTCATTATTGAAAATTTATTAGTAGAAAAAGAATCATATGAGTCAATTAATATGATATGACTATGCAATCTTATGAAAAAAATTGGGCAAAAAAAGAAGCAAAAAGAAATTTAATTTTTTTAAAAAAAATAAAAAATATATATGTTGGCCCGCCAACCCGCTAGTTGCGGTGCGAGTTGCAGGGCTGGCTCGCATTACCGATACTAGATCTATTGCACTTTTCTTTTCCTTTTATTAATGATATGGATTATGAATTTGTACACATCTGCCTATGAACTTGTTCTTATTCTAGGGCATCCATTAAATTATAATACAAATAAATACTAAAATAATCATTTTCATTTTGAGATATTGTGCTAATAAAACAAGCTAGCTTTAAAATTTTTTAATGTGATAACATGCAATCTTAGCAATGAAGTTTTTTATCATGAGCATTTGACATAAAATTTTGAATGGTGAAAAGGTAGACACAATTTTTTAAAATTGGTGTAATATTTGCAATTTCGTTAAATTGGCTTAAACACTAATCTTTTTTTGGCTGAAACCACTTATTCTCTTTTTAGTTTTATAACAGAGGTTTGAGTCAATTTAATAGAATTGGTATAATTTTACCATTTTTAAAAGATTGTATCTATTTTTACATTATTCAAAATTTAATTGTGTTAAATGCTCACCGTAAATCGATTGACTGTGACCAAAAGGCTCAAGATGTTTTTACCTTTTTTTTAGTTTATAAATTGTCAGAATTCTTGGTTGAATAGCGCTAGAGCATTTTGGGTAATACACAATGGCACTAAGGAATTTTGCATTGAGCTTGTGTTTTGGTGCTAATTGTTGACTTTGACACTACGCATATCTATAGATATTTGTTTTTTTGGCTTTTGAGCGGTTTTATTTAAGAAAAGAAAGAACGGAAACAAGAAAAAAAAGTTTGGGGCTATAAAATAAGAAACATTCATCTGTTGCAAGTGATGATTCATAAAAATGAAAATAAAACTTTGTTGCTAAAATGCAACTTAACACTTTTTAATTTGTTTTGGGGTATCTTGTAGTTATTTTGATCCAAAAATAGTTAGGTTCATTTATTATGAAAATCATGAAAATTGAATTGATTTAAATGATATTATTTATTTTTGGTATTGATTGTTAGGTTAAAATGCGAAAATACCTATGAACTTTTACCCAAAGTTAGAGTTAACTCCGTGTGTTGCATGGAATGTGGGAAATGATTGTATTTGTGTGTGAGAGAGACATATTGTAGCATGTTGTATGGGTTGTTCAAAATAAATTAATCGAGTATTAAATATCATAATAAGAATTGTATCTTATACTTTCGTTTGAGTTATTGTTTATTTTTTAAAAAAATTCCTTACTCTACTCTAAGAAAATTTCATCTAAAGAAAAAATAATTTTAAAGTATAACATAAGAATTTTATCAATTTTACATCCAAACCATTTGAATTTTTTGTGATTAAAATTATAGTTCCATTTAAACCCTACAATGAAATATAGCTACAAAATAAAAAAACAATGAATACTCCCCCTCGTTTTCCATGAAAATTTCATCTACACCAAAAAATTCATTTTTTTGGGTCTATTTTTTATGTCTTGACATTATATGCTGTTTTTAAGAATATAAAAATATTGAATATTGAATTTGTAAGAATATAAAAATTTATTTTACATCCGTTTCCCTAGATCTTCATATCTTATTCTTAAAGGCTTTTGTTTAATTTCATTATTCATTGATTTGATATAAATAATTTAATATTGCAATAAAAATTAAATTTGAATGTGAGAACAACATTTGGAGGAATAATAAATAAATAGAGTTAACCTAATGCGATGCATATGATGTGGAAAGCAATAGAGTATATGATATTGCAGCGTGAGAGAAATTCTTGTATGCACCGATTGTACCAACTTATTTGTGCACTGACCAATCAAATTTTAACATCTCAAATAATTTTGTCATGTGTCAGTTTATGTGCATTATTTTAAATCTTATTCTTTGAATAATAAATTCCTTAAAAATAGGTTATTTTGTATTTACACTCTCTCACCCTCTATAATAATGATATGCCTCTCACCCAATTTTTTATTACACGCAATTCAACCCCTCCTTAATTGTGTTTTAAGTTTTAAAGTTTGATTTACTTCTTATTACACCAAATTCACCCCCTCTTGGTGAAAATGCTGCACTAACACAAGAACACAGATTCGTTTCTGGTGCAATGTTAAATTATATTGGGAATAAGGCAGGAAAAATCATCGGGTAATAAAGGGCATCCAAAGTAGAACAATATAGTTGTAATAAGAACCTTGAAGAAGATAATGATGGAATCTGTATAATTAGTCCAAGTTGTGAAATTATGTCAAAAGATTCCATGCAATCAACTATTCTTTGGGACTCCCATGATTTGAAATGGACGATGGGATAAGTGACAAACACCTGGTAGCATCAGAACTTATACAGAAGCTAAAGAAACTTTATTTTTCCAAAAATCACAGTCAAAGATATGGGATGGCAGTCGAAAATATTTGATCTCGCATATATGAAATGTGTGGAAAAGATATTGGTGCCTGGACTGTTAAAAGTTTGCATGGGTCAATAGTAAGGTATCTTTTTTTAAATTTATGGTTACAGACATTACTAAGTAATGAGGACAAGAAAAGCTTGGAACAAAGTATAATATTATAATTGCAAAATAAAGGAAGCAAGGTCATCCAATGTGCTTTGATAAAGATAAATAAGAACACAGATAAGGAAGGAGATTGGAAACTGCAAATGATGGGCTTGAACCTTTTACACTGTAGATGAAGACAAGGTTGATGTTGAAATAATAAAAATTGCAAAAAAATGCCAAGATGAAAGGAACCTGCCTATGGTACTTCTCTCAAACACGACTTCGAAAGTACAAATCCAAATAAGGAAAAAGTTAACATTTCATGGATAAAATATGCATCAAATATGGTAGATATTGAGACCAGTATTATAAAGGTCATTGTTCAGGTTGATTAGACATGATATATAAGCTTGGAGCTAACACAGAAAGATGCAAAACAAACTGCATTGCTATTCAACTCTGTCAATTATATATAAGGACAAAGTTAACTTTTCAGGCTTGAAAATTGCATGAAATAGGGGAGATATTGAGCCATGTGTTATAAAAATCATTGTTCAGGTTATGTAGAAATGATATATAAGAACACAGATAACGAAGAAACTTGCAACCCCAACTGCATTGATTAACGAACTGCATTGGCGTGCAACTCTGCCAAATATATATAAGGACAAAATTAATATTTAAAGACTGAAAATTGCATCAAATAGGGGAGTTATTGATTCAACTGTTATAAAGGTCAATGTTCAGGTTATATAGAAATGACATATAAGAACACGGACAACGAAGAAACTTGCAAATTGAACTACATTGGTGTTCACATCTGTTTATAATGCATAAGGACAACATTAACATGTTATGACAATATTGCATCAAATAGGGGATATATTGAGCCAAGTATTATAAAGGCAAATGATCAGGTAATACTGAATTTAAACATAAGAACACAGATAACAAAGCAACTTACTGTTGACTAAAAGACGAAAGAAGCTACAAGACGAAAGTAGTAATGTGCAGAAAAAAGGAAAAACTGAGAAAGAATACTTTGGATGCAACAACATTTTTCTTATTCAATTATAAAATGACACTTCGAACAAACAAATAGACAAAAAGATATAACAGAATCACCTAAAAAATCTCAACAATCAAATCCCATAACCAACTACCTAGCTAAAGCGACTAGCGGAATGACTTAGTAAAAGATAAATTATTAATTAAAATAGAAAATGCAGAAGACGAAATCAAAGTTTTGAATTATTCTTCAACACTCCCCCTTAATTCAAAAATGCAGACATCAAGTGATTTTCTGAAATAGCAGAATTTCTCCTTTGATAACGCATTTGTTAGAACATCAACCAAATTTTCTTGAGTGTTGCAATACTCCATACTTATCTCCAGTGGTGGAGCCAGGACCTCAGAGCAGTGGGGGCAAGTTTTTTATTTTCAAGCAAATGACAACAAACTTGCTAGTATAGATAATTTGAGTGGGTGCAAATCTTAAAAATCAGTTGGTGCATAATAAAAATCTAACAGTAATTTACATATAAACTAAAAATTGAGTGGGGGTATTTGCCCACACTCATTATAATGTGGCTCCGCCACTGCTTATCTCCTTTTTTGCCACTAGATCATGAATGAAATGATAACGAATATCAATATGTTTGGTTATGCTATAAAATGTTGGTCCCCTCTGTTCTTGCTGAATAACACTCCTTAGCCAAATTGCTTGACATGCTGCTGAAGTTGCTGCAACAAACTCAGCTTCAGAAGTTGACAGTGCTACAATAGCTTGCTTTTTTGAACTCCAAGTGATGACTCCTGAACCTAGAATGAAAACATTTGCTAAAATACTTTTTCTATCATTTAATGAGCTTGCCTGATCACTATTTGTGTACCCACATAACTTGAGGTTAAAGACTTTAGAGTACCAGATTCCATGCTCTAATGTTCCAGCAATCACTACTACAAAAAGTACTTTTTACGCCTTATTTTTAACTCAATTGGCGCCCTTTCTCAGGGGACGTATATGTGAGGGAAGTAGAAAGTTAGGGCATACAACGCCATATATAATAAAAGGCGCCGTATGTTAGGATAGGGCGCCGTAAGTGTTACGGCACCAATTTTCTTTTACAGGTTAATTACAACATCTCAATTTCCCTGTAATAAGAAGAAATTTCTTGAGTCCTGCCAAAATGCAGTTTGACTCAGCTCCTATGTCAAATAATACTGTTGTTTCCAAAACGAAACAATTATGAATTATAAGTTTTGCTCTTATATGAAACTTTTGATATGTCAATTGTGAAATTATGTTTAGGAAAGATTCTTCAAATTCTTCTGGATGTGTATCTGATTTTGTATGTATTTGTTTTTTTCATTTATTTTAGAAAACTGATTTTCAGAAATTTTGGAAATCAGTGTTTGTTGGTTATCTTGTCTTAATTTAATTAATCTTACCTCAGTTTTAAGATTATCAATCTCAGACTGGAGGTCTTGGATGGTGTAGGTTTGGTGGTTTACTTAAATTTGTTAAGAGTTTAGGTTAAATCATATTTAAAAGGAAGTTTGTGTTTAAATTTAGAGTCAGAATTGGAAGCAGATGATGAAGTTAAAATATCTTTATATTTTGAAAGATATTTTCCCTTCATATCATCAGGGAGTTGATCAATAGTTTCTAGTAAAAGAGTTTGCTCACTATTGATCATGTTTATAATCGGGGAAGAACTAGATGAATCAGAAAAATCATCAAGTTGAATTTGGTTTATGTTTGTGGAAGAGCTGGACTCATTTCCTGATTCCGAATCAGATTCAGAATTTGAATCAGACTCAAGCATGAGCCTATTGATTTGTTGGAACACATGCTCCTCTAGATGAAGTGCCTTGATTTTTTTTAGAAAGCCTGCAATATCTAGAAATGTGACCAGGTTTTCCACAATTGTAACAAGTAACTTTTGACTGTTGTGGGGGTGAGTATTTGGTTTGGGTTTAGGTTCATTTTTTAATTTCCTTAGGGGAGCTTTAGGTTTGAATTTTTTAAACCTTTTTTGTGTATTGTCAGATCTTTTTGAGAAATGTTTACGATACCTTTTTGGTGGATGCTTAGTTTTCTTACAGCCAGGAAATCCGAATTGTTCACAGAATGTGCCCAATTCCTTTTTGGTTGCAAGCCTTTCCTTTGCCAACTGGTGTTGAATT
>JANTPZ010025983.1:7154-18901 GCA_025593235.1 Vachellia pachyceras
GCCGAAATGGGAATATCGACGTTGTGCCCATGAAATAATGTTTCAATATATATTACCCCTCCAAGCCACTCTCTTTCCCATACGTTTTAGATTCTATCAGGAAAAAAACTCTTTGTATTGTGAAACCACCTTCTCCCTATTATAGTATAGTGTATGGTTATAGTCCAGCATTGAGGGAGAGTATTAAAGTCTTTATAGAACTTGAAGTGAGTCATGATCAAGGTCCATTTACAATGGGTTTAGCTATTCCAATTTCGCGTATGACCAAACTCTAGCTAAAAATCCCTCTTTAGGTCTATATATATATCATAGCTAGCTTCAAATTTACAACATGAATTAGACGAGTTCCAGTGATATAATGGAATTTGATTATATAATCCAAGTTTGAAAATGGAGTGTGAGCTCGTTGCAATTTCCATCAAACTTAATTACGTACTACTAGATAGTGTAATATGTTTACGTATATAAATGACAATAATCTCTTCCACTCAATCTCTCTCTCTCTCTGAGAGAGATAGAGTGAAAGAGGGGTCACTATTAGTGTGGCAGGGTGGGTGGTACGAGTGTGTGACAAATAGGTCAGGAGTAATTGCAAGTTTCAGAAGGCCTCATTTTTTGGACTTTCCTCCGCAAATACGTCCATTTTCCCTCACTCATGCGTCAATTTCCACATCTACCTCTTCCTCATCAAACAACATCCCTTTCTCTTTCCAATACTTAACAAGTAACAACATATGATGCCATTTTCCTAAACCAACTTTAAGAGAACAATATCGGGCGTCTATTCACTGGGCCCCCATCGTTTCTTAACTGCGTGATGCGTATAAAAGACACACAGCTTCTTAATTACTTCTAAGTACATACATAGAATATGCCATGTGTATTGATTTAACCTGCTTAGACTACAAACATGCTTGTCTTCGAGGTTACTATATATGCAGTAGCTAGCAACATTCGACTTTGAATACCATCAACGTCATGATATAAACTTATTAGGGTAATTCACACGTACCACGAGGGATTTTGGGACCAAATGACGTGGGGGTCCCTATAGCAAAGGCCTAATCAGACAAGTAACGAGACAGACAAAGGACGAATTGAATGTGACTGTTTTGAAACCTAAAACCCGTCATGGCTATTAATGTGTCAGCAATCTATGCTGTTGTAGTAGCTAGGTGTTAGGTGTTAGAGCCGGTAATGCAAGTCAACGCACGAGTTGAGAGGGTGGTATGATTCTCTTCCCACCACTAAATTTTCAATAATGGAAGAACATACAGGGATGATGGCCAATTTATAATGCTTAATGTGGGCAATGGCGTCCCCTCCAAAATGGAACTTATTATAATTTAAAAAAGCGAAGAAGACGAATGTGGGGTGGGGTCAGTGGGAAGGGAAAAGAAAAGTTCATTGATTGATAGATAAGACATTGAAGAGCACCCACGAAATGTATGAGGAAAACATAAATACAGCTCTTCTCACCTGAACAACGTCTCAATCTCTCTCTCTCTCTCTCTCGCTCCCTTCATTTCCATCGGCCTTCACGCCGGAGAGGAAAGAGATATGTGAGGAGTTTTGGAAGTTGTGTGTAATGAGTATGTTGGAGATGGAATTGGACGAAGCGTGCTCGACTGTGTGTCCCACTCCTTGATTCTCTTCCCCATTTCCATATCTTCTCGTTACTTGATGATGATCCCACTGCTTCCACCATTCTGCTTCTTCTGGGGAAAAAATACTTCTCGGCTCCTCCGTGTAATAAGCAGTTACCTAATTTGATTGGATCAAGTAAAATAATTAAATTACTTAATTACTCTTGTTAAAAACCAAAAGAATGTGGCATTTGAAAGAATAGAATTAGGTTAGCTTAATGAGATGCCAGTTTATAGATTTAAAATGAATTTTAATTGATTTTGTAGATTTTTCTTTCATTAGAGTTTTTTTTTCAAAGGAAAAAAAAACCCAACCACTTTGAATGAATACGTAAAAATGTTTTTAAAAGGTACTCAAAATTATTTATTAAAAATAGTATATCTGTGTGTGGCATCAATGAATTTCTTTACAGTAACAACAATATTATTCACCTTATATGATACATTGATGCACTATTAAAATATTATTGTGTGTAATTGTTACCGATAGAGTATCAATGAGGGTAGTTTATGAAAAATAGGATAAATATGAAAATTTGATCTTCCATTTAGGATCAATATCAACTCCACAGGTTAGGTTATATGTTACGTAGAGGAGTGTTGTTTTAAGTTTTGAATTCAAATTTCTTTCATTTTAATTTAGAGTTTTTGTGCAGTTGAAATTCCAAACTTGAAATTTTCAAGAATAAATTTGAAACTTCTGAGTATTTTTAAATTTGAGGAGTGAAACTTTTTGAACTTCCCTCGAGATTCAGTGGGATGATTAAACACAGCATGATGATAGTGTAACGGGATGATAACGAAGTGAAGCTAAGCTGGCACAAGATTTGGTCATGATAGTGTTGCCAAGGCACTTCCAGCAAAATGTGTCCTCCCCATATTAATGTCTATGGCACAGCATTGTCTATTTTGTGATTCTTCTGCCGGGCCTAAGTTTATTACGATCGACACCACAGGGTCATTTAATACAATGAATGGTACATATATGTGCGTCGTCCATGTTCTACTATGAGTGGATTTCTCTATCGTCATATTAATTTCTCCTCTCTTACGCATGGAATCAAATCAGTATTTAATTTGTTTGAAATGGACTATTCCCCATCTTTCATCTGTTTTTTTCTAAAAAATTTCAAACTTGTCATATCTCCATCAATTGGAAAGGAACCAGGTGGGAAGGAGAACAAGTAAAGAATTAGGTATATATGAAATATAGGTGTTGGTTGGAGTCAAAGAGGATTTGACCGTTTGGGGTTTCAAGTTTGAATTCAATATAAATGAAAAAAATACATCAGCTGGGAGAGGTATCTCTGATTAAGCTACACGATGCTCAATAAACTGACCTGATCCAATAGTGATATGAGAAAAGATATTGGCCTTAGATGAGAGAGAGAGAGAGAGAGGTATGGGGTTTAGAAACGGAGGAAGGAGGGGAAGGACCGACAGTACTAATGGTTCATTTCGTTCATATGGAAAAGCTGATGACACAGTTGGAGTCATCATTCCTGGAATTAAAGGAGAGGAGTATGAATGTGGATGTACGTACCTTGCAAACATGACTGTTCAACATGATTGTATGTTCTCTTTTACTTTAAATGCTCTTGTTGGCACCACACCTTCTCACTAATCCCTCTTCTCTCTATCTTTTATTTTTTTTGGTACAAAAAAAGGTTTAGGTGGGTTCGGCACCGGTCCCCCACCAAGGCCATGGCCTGGCCCCAAGGCTCTTTGAGCACTTACAAGGGACTTACGAGATCGCCTACCAAGGAGTCCTCACGACGGCAGAGGGAATCGAACCCACCTCCTTGTGGGAGTTGGGTCCGTTCCTTACCATCTGTGTCAAGCTCCTTTGGCTTCTCTCTATCTTTTATTAATTCCTGTGTCCGGAACCACTTTGCACCTTAATTTTGCCCCTTTTAGGCCAGTGTGGCCGTATCCATCATGTTCTTAGATCCAACCACAAAGCCCAAACTCCCCTTAATCATCTCTCTAACTTTTGTCATTTGCATGCGTCTTTAATTTTGTTGTTGGCCGTAATAACTGTACGTCAATGTGCTCTGATTGCTGTTTCATCCTCCGATCAGTCTCTTGCATGAAAATCAAGTTTACATTCATTGTATTTCAATTTTACATTCGAGGCTTGACTAAACGTGATCGTATCTTCTGGAGGAGATTCGAACCTTGAGTCATCACGATTTAAAGGGCTAGTCTTTTTTGCTATATCCAAACCTCATTAGTTATTGTATTTTAATATTATTTAACTGGTGATTAATTTTATTTCACCGAATGTTTAGGCTTGGGTCGTAAGATATTAATTTTCTCATAAAAGTTTCCATGTATATATGTAACAGTTGGAATTTAATTCGAACGTAAGGTGGGGGCTTCATAAGAACTCGTTTCGTATACAAGAATTAGCGTGGTCGGTTAGTGTGAGGTGTGTAGCATCGATGTGGCTCCTTCAGACTTCAGAGATCTCCAGCCTCATTATATAATGACAGGTAAGGTGGGGTTCAATGGAAAACAATCATAAGACCTTTGATTTGAATGCATATTGATGAGTGAGGCCCAACAAAGAATGAGATGATGAGAAAAGAGTGTTTTTGATCCAATGCCTCAGCCTAATCAGGCGGCGAGCCCAGAAGTGAGCACTGAGTGTAAAGTGCAGGCCTTTATGCTGGCAGAACCTTCATTTTACATACTCTACAGTAACAAGGGAAGGGTTAGCGGAAGAAGAGACTAGTCCCTAGCTGATCCAATGTTTAAATCCTTACTATCATTATAAGAGGTACACACACTTTGTGAAACAGTTACTCGAACATGATTGATTCTGATAGGAAGATGCATGTAGGTGTGACTAAATAAAAAACAAAATCTACCATGACCAATGGGGGTTGGTCTGAAGGAAGAGAAATAAATATCTGGGAGTCCTTTCGATTTTCTTATCTTTTTTGCTGAACACAGTATCCCCCTCGTATTTGAATGTCTGTTGTTAGGAGATTCGAACCGGGAGGGGTTTAAATATTCACAACGATTGCGCTTCGTTACTCAAAGCAACTTTTTGAAATCTACACAATAGGAGAACAAAGAAGAACCTTTCTTTCCTTGACCACATAGATAGGCCAGTGCCATACACTTTTTTAACTAACTGGCCTCTTGGGTTATGTAATTATATTCATGATATATTTTCATCGTCGTCGTCATTATGTCAATAGTTTTTTTTGGTTTGTTTCTATATATGTATTGGAGGCTGATTATTTATTTTTAATGACAAGGAACCTGAAACAGAGTATGATGGTTGAACGAGATAAATGTAGAGGGATCTGAAGGAATGCTTTAATCCGTGTATATTTAACATAGCGCGCACGCGCGCACACAGAGGAAAAGGTGAATGATGATGCGGATGCATGTAAACCACTGGTTAAAAGGGGAAGACGTGAGCCCCAAGTTATTAGGAATGCGGAGGAGGAAAGTGCGGGGGAAGGGCATGTACGTGAAAAGAGGATGAGAGCATTATAAAAAGGGAGCATGATGATTGTTCAACTTGGCCAGCCAAACATCTCTCCCACCATTTTTGCTCCTGGGCATTCTCTCTCTTCTCTCTGACTTGAAGTTTGAGACAGAGAGGGGGGGGAATCAGAGAGAGTTTGAGGGGGAAGACATAACAGGGGATTATTAATGGCTGCTTCAAGTGCTTCACTGGGGCTGATAGTTTTGGGGTGCCTCATTTGCGCCGCCCTTTTGTCCGTCGCTTCTGCTCAACCCCCAGCTCCGGCCCCTTCTCCCAAGAGCGATGGTTTTTCTCCTCTTATCCCCCATGCATCAGTCAATCTCTTTCATGGTGTAGCTTTTTAGATGATTTTGGCAATTGAAATGGGTGGGTTTAAAATTGCAGGAACCTCGGTGGATCAAGCAGTGGCGTGTCTGTTGATGGTGGTGGCGCTGGTGCTCACTTATCTCATTCATTGAGCAGCTGGCCGATTTAGGGAGGGTTTGTGGGTCCGGGGTGCACGCTTCTATTTTGATCAGAAACCCAGAGAAATAAATGTAAACGAAGCGGTGCGCATTTTTATTCTCCCGTGATAATCTAATTCCGATTTGTGCATTTCTCTCGCTATATACCCTCCTCCCCCCAGTTTTTTTTTTATCCGGGGTCAACCCACCTCCTATTCAACCTATCAATAAGGTTGGATAATGGTTGGATTACCGGTTTTTGATTCGAACCGATTGATCCGGTTTCCGGTTTGATTGACCTTAACGCATTTAACATGGCATTTTACTAGTATGATTAGTCTCTCGCAATATAATATATCAGGAATTGAATTTCAAAAAAAAAAAATATTCACATTTAATATTTAACAGTATTTTGAACAAAATTATCTCAAGATGGGTGATATATGTACTTAAAAAATGTGGCTTTTTTAAATACAAATGTAAATATAGTTGCATATAACTATGAGAAATTACATTTTTTTTGAAAAAAAACCATACAAATACCAATGACTTTGTGCTTATTTGTCGTAGCGATGAAAAAATCACATTCACATGTATTGGGGTAAAACTCCCCTCATATTACCTCATAGATTATAAATTATATTGAAAAATCAGTTTTCATGGCTAATCCAAATATACCCACTTAGTTTAATAGCATGAACGCTTCTAGGAGGTTGTGATCCTTGCCCCTCTACTTACTTCATTTTATAAAATTAATTTTTTATAAAAAAGAAGTCAATGTCCTGTGCACCTAACTAGAGCAAGCTTTGTTGATGATTTTACCATGTTTACATTATATTCCATTCTCAATCTAGAGCTGGTAATATGTGTTCAGCCCGTGGTTTGAACACACAAGCGTGGCGGGTCGGGTTGTGAAGAATGAGACCTATTAGGATTTGGGTCTTTTTCACCTGTGGTGCTCAGCTAATCTATCAGCCCACTTTTTTTAAAAAAAAAAGTAAAATTGATTAATAAAAAATATGTAGATAACTTTTTTTTGGGTCAAAATATAGATAACTTTTGATCATAATATAAACTAATTAATATTGGATATTTGTTGATTATTTGATTTTTTGTTTATGTTTAGTTTAAATTCAATCTTATAAAGTGTATTTATATATGTTTAAGATGTATTGTTTAAAATTTGAATTAGATATTTTATGTTCAAGCTGTAGTGTATTTTTATAAATTAAATTTATAAAAAAATATATTTCATTTTAAGTATTAAAATAATAAAAAAGATATTTTAAATTCAAGTTGAGAAAATATTATAAATAAAAAAATATAAATTTTAATAAAAAAAGGTGGTGGGTTAATGGGTTGGGTTGGGATTGAGCGGGTATTAAGCGAACCCCACGGCATGCTGGCCTGTGCTCTATGGAAGTGTCTCCCCCATTATTTCTTATACAGATGAACGTATGGGTTAATCAACTCAGCATAAGCGAGAAATATGATGTGCTACGTTATTTGTTGAAAAGAATCATACAGTCTCCTATTTCTATGTAATTAATCATCAATAAATCTACCTATTTCTGTTATGTTTTTTTTAAAAAAATAAATTAAGGTTACAAGAGTCATTTTCCATCTCCATCTATGTATGTGTTTAGTTCCCCCCCCCCACCCCATGCTATTTCAATTCATGCATCGATCAAAAAGGAACCTTGTGATCGACATGCACTCAATAATTCATATAATTAGGCATTGTTATTTTTGCACATGAATATAGAGGTCGTAAAGTGCAAGAACATGTGCATCATCACGAGGTTGATACTGGAGTATTATTCTTTGGGGGTTAAATCACAAAGCTAAATTAACTATCCATGATGAGTAAGCACATAAAATCAAAAGTGACATAATATATATCATATCCTAATTAGTACTAGTGTACGTTGCTTATCTGACCAATTAATTCAAAGACGATGAATTTGGATTTCCTCCTGATTAATTATGCATATGTGGAGGCCATTCAAAGTGAGAGAAGATTGTCGCTGGATTTGTTTAACATTCTGTTTGAAAAATCAAACGTGTGTTCAATAATGTTTTTTCGTAAAACGAGATACACCCCTTCACACGTTTACCTCATAAATAATACAAACATTTTTTCACCACATTTCCAAACAAAATCACTGCGAGATCACCACAGGAAGGCAGGAAGGGGGGAACTTTGATTTGACTGCATGAATTTGTTGTGGTTGAAAAAGCCGGGAGAGCAGTGTGTTTACCTAGGTGGTTTACTGCGTAGTATTGTTGTTCTTGTTGGGGACAGATAACAAATTTTAATATAGAAAAAGAGGATATCCATTTATAACATCGATGCAAGGAGAATATCAATGTCGCGTATTAATCACAATGGTTATTTTCTTGTTCACATCCCCTCAAACATAGGACTGGTCGTCCTCTCCTTGTATATATTCACCAACTACATCGCCAAAGTTTCCAATACAACCACCACTACCGTTCGTAGAAAGCAAAGCAGCAGTAACAGCGAGAGGCACAATGACCTTAGCGGTGCTGGAATCTCTCGACTCAGCTCGTACACAATGGTACCACATCAAGGCCGTCGTCATCGCCGGCATGGGCTTCTTCACGGACGCCTACGATCTCTTCTGCATAACCACCGTCTCTAAGCTCTTAGGTCGCTTGTATTACACCGACCTCAATAGCGGCAAACCCGGAGCACTTCCGACCAAAGTCAATAACGCAGTCACCGGAGTCGCCCTCATCGGAACCCTCGCAGGCCAGCTATTCTTTGGCTATCTCGGAGACAAGCTCGGTCGTAAGAAAGTCTACGGCATCACCCTCCTTCTCATGATCGTTTGTGCCATATGCTCAGGCCTCTCGTTAGGTACATCTCCCGGCGCCGTGATGAAAACCCTCTGCTTCTTCAGGTTCTGGCTCGGTTTCGGGATCGGTGGCGACTACCCACTCTCAGCCACCATCATGTCGGAATACGCCAACAAAAGGACACGTGGTGCTTTCATCGCCGCCGTCTTTGCCATGCAAGGTGTCGGGCTCATATGTGCCGGATTGGTGTCGACGGTGGTTTCGCGACTCTTCATATCAGCCTATCCGGCCCCCCCATTTCAAGAAAACCATAAGTTGTCGACGCCGCCTGAAGCTGACTTTATGTGGCGAATAGTTCTCATGTTTGGAGCCGTCCCCGCAGCGATGACATTCTACTGGCGAATGAAGATGCCGGAGACAGGTCGTTACACGGCTCTCATAGAGGGAAACGCAAAGCAAGCAGTTGCGGATATGGCCAGAGTTTTGGACATTGAAATCCAAGCCGAGCAAGAGAAGTTGGGTCAGATGAGAGCCGCCAATGAGTATAAATTATTCTCCGATGAGTTCGTCCGGCGACATGGTCGGCATTTGATCGGCACGGCGAGCACGTGGTTCTTGTTGGACGTCGCGTTCTACAGCCAGAACTTAACTCAGAAGGATATTTTCTCTTCAATGGGCCTGGTTGCCAAGCCGGAGACGATTAGTGCTTTAGAGGAAGTGCGCCAGACGTCACTCGCCATGTTCACGATTGCCTTGTTGGGCACATTCCCAGGGTATTGGTTCACAGTGTTCTTCATTGAAAAACTTGGACGCTTCAAGATCCAACTCATTGGCTTCTTCATGATGTCCTTGTTCATGTTCATGATCGGTGTTCGATACGAGCACCTCTTGCACGACAAGTACCTCTTCGCTTTACTGTATGGGCTGACCTTCTTCTTCGCCAATTTTGGCCCCAACAGCACCACCTTCGTGCTGCCGGCAGAGCTATTTCCGACGATAGTGAGGTCGACGTGTCATGCACTGAGTGCGGCGTCGGGCAAGGCGGGTGCCATTGTGGCGGCGTTTGGAGTACAGTCGTACACGTTGTCTCGGGAAACCCGCAAGATCAAGAAGGCGATGCTACTACTAGCGGTGACCAACTTGATTGGATTTTTCTGTACGTTCTTGGTGACGGAAACCAAAGGAAGGTCGCTGGAGGAAATCTCCGGCGAGGACGACATGGAGAATGAACCGACCCCAAACCCCCAAATTTCCAAGGCTTCCGAGATGATTCCACAAGGAATTCGCAATCGCACCGAATCAATATGAAGACTGTGTGTGTGTGTGTATATATTTCCACCAGTTCATGGTATGCTTGGATGGGAAGGCTATACATATACATGTGGCAGAATGCAAACCAATAAAAGATTAAGAGATTCAGTGAGTGTTGAGAGAGATATATAGTCTCGAATAAAAAGTAATGTTTTTAAAATGGAGCTTCATTAATTCTAATTGTGCGTCCGCCTCCCTCACTTGATTTAACATGTATATTCTTGTCATGGATTAAATTTAAAGTAGTTTTTGATAATTTTCACTTCAAACATGTGAATGTATAATTTCTTAAGTATGTAATATATATAAAAACTCTTATAATATCCACTATATAGTATAGTTTTTACTAGAAAACCTTTTAAGAGACGGCCCTCATTCAGCTCTTTCTCACTCTCTCAGCTCTCACATTCAGCTCCCACTCTCTATTCGTGCTCAAATACCGTGCCATTTTATTCACACCCCTTCTTTCGCCGTGCTGCAGTTACGAGACAGGAGGTGGGATGCACGGTCGTTAGCAGAAGACGACGCAGTTCAACAAGAAGAGAAAGAAATGGGGTTCGCTTCGTTTTGCCTCCGTCTTCATCCTCTCTACTTGGCAGAGTTATGTTTTATTTATTTGCATTCATTTTATTTTCATGTCTCACTAAATATTAGTTTGGCTTTTCTGATCTAAAATTTGAATCATCTGATAGTGTTGAGTTTTTGCAGGTGCTTCACTGGCAGAAGATTGGATTTGCTTGAAGTCCATAAGAAATTGTTATGTGGCATTGTAACTGTTGTTGTTTCTGTGCCTTATATTTGGACGATCTTCTATATAAAGATCTTGAGGCGCATAATGTTATTGTGTAATCGAAAGAATAAACGTTTCAATATGTACATATCTTGAACAGAACGCTTTTCTTTAAAAAAATATTATACCTATGGAATATAGGGCGCCCTAGGGTACCTATAGCTTTTTTTATGTATAGGGCGCTTAGGCCATAACTTTCTACTCCCATCACATACACGCCCCCAAGAAAGGGCGTCAATTGGATTAAAAATAGGGCGTAAAAAGTACTTTTTATTGTATTGTAGTGATTGTGACTTTTGTTTTGCCAACCCTGCAAAATGTGCGATGGGTGTATAATCTTATAATTATCCCTTTATATGTAAAGTTTTCCAACATGCATTGATTTTTAATTTAGGAAGCCTTGTGTCACGGGGCTAGTCTTTCGACCCGCGCGGCACTTAGACAACCTTCACTGGAAGTTGCTAAATAAGCCTATCTCGTATGAAAGAAGGATGCTTGGCTAAATTGAGAAGAAGAGAATGCTTGAGGCAAGGAAGAGCTTGAGAACTTGGAGAATGTGAGAATCGTATTCCTTAAGAACTTGAGGATTTCAGAGAACTCGAGGATGGTTTACAAATAAGGAGGGGTGAGGTATTTATAGGCAAACTCCCACCTCCTTACTATTCCCAACTCCTTAATGGACGGTTGGGATCGAATCGATCCTACGGTTACAATTCGTTCTCTAGAATTCTCCTTATAAATATCTAGATATTTACATAGAAAAATCTAGTGGCAAATATTAAAATAATGAGGCTAGAGATGTGTAGACTTCTCTAGAATGCTCTGGCACTCTCTAGCACTCCAAGGATTATTCGGGAGTCATCTAGAAAGTTCTGGATCGTTCTGGAGCCTCGAAACCTCACGAAAAATGATAGACCGTGACACTTGGCTTGATTTTGTCGGATCGAAGATCGAAGATCAAAGGTACCCAGACCGTGATACTTGATAGTACCCGGATCGAAGATCAAGCTTAGAGAAGTACCTGGCTTTTCCAAGCTGATCAAACAAGTCAGCGATCAAAGGTATCGGGTACTTGTTCTTGATAGTGATTTTATTCAAGAACCTGTAGTCGATACACATCCGTAGTGAATCATCCTTCTTCTTCTGGAAGAGGACTGGAGCATCATATGGGGCCTTGGATGGTTGAATATAACCCGAATCAAGGAGATCTTGTAGTTGTCTCCTTAACT
>JANTPZ010025985.1:2120-14343 GCA_025593235.1 Vachellia pachyceras
GCATTGGAGGCTGAATACATGGATGTGAAGGAAGCTCTAATGGTGCCCCACAATGCAAGTTCATGGGATCTAAAATCTATATTGAAACATATTGTGAGGCCTTATACAGACATATACAGGAAGATTCAGCGTTGGGGGTGGAGTGGGAATGTAGGGCCATTTTGCAGGAGATATTACTATTAATTAAAGAGAAGCAAGGTATGGATTTTTCCTTGGTGGCTCGCCAAGGTAATCGTGTTGCTGATGTTATAGTAGCTACTGGCAGTAGAAAGGAGGAACCCAATGGATGGATAGCAGTAGCATAGCACCTCCTTTCTTGGAAGAGAAACTGATGGATGACTTAATTAGTAGTAAGATCAATGGTCAGGTGGGTGTGGAGCAGATGGATGTTAATCAGCTTGCAGGCATTGGCTAAGAGCAAGTGCAGTAGGAAAGCTTCACTGGTTCCTTTTAGTTAGTTGTTTTGTTTTAGGTTGATTTGTGAGTTAGTTTGTATGTTTATGGTTTTTGCTAAGTGTTTTTTGTTTTACTTGGGGTATTTTTTTTTTTTTTGAATATCAAGGCATGCAAAGCTTGAGTTCATGAACAGTTACATAAAGCAACACAAGGGGAGACATTCCCCATATCAAGGTACATGTAACCTAGACAGTAACCAGGAGGTTCATGAAAGAAAACATAATCAGTGCTCAATGTATGACCATTCCTCGCAAGAATATCCGCACAACCCAGTGCTTCCCTATGGCAATGTATAATTTCAATCTCCCATCTTCTCATAATGAGACAGTGAATATCAGTGATTAACTGCTTTAGCGGATGCGATAACCCACATTCCGAGAAAATGAGTTGAATCGCCTCGAGAGAGTCCGTGTACAGCTTAACCTTACCATGACCTTTCTCTTGGCAAAGCCGCAATCCCTCTCTAATAGCGTGTAACTCAGCTTCCGTGGATGAAGCGAAGCCAATCTTTGCTTGAAATCCTCCCTTCCAGTTCCCCCGTTCATCCCGAACAACGCCACCACATGCAGCATGCTGCTGACAATTTACAGAGCCATCAACATCAACCCGTAAAAACCCCACAGGAGGAAGACTCCACTTGCAGCTCGCCCGATCAGAAATTTGAAATATCGCATGTTTGAATCGCCCGTCCTCAACACCTTCCATGAGGCTATTCAAACATTGAATAACAACCTCCTCTGGTCGCCCGAGCTAGTTTTACTTGGGCTATTGATAGGGATAGGAAGGGTTATGTCTGTTAGTGTCTGTCTTGTAGTGCCTTGTCTGGATGAGTAACACGTGTATCCATGTTCACCCTCTTGTGCCTCATCTCAATTCATTGGCCGACATTGCCCATCCATCCCTCTCATCATCATCTAAATTATCCTCAAACTCCCCAAATTTTTTTCTACAATTTAGATTTCATTCAAAACTTTAATTCTTTATATCAAGAGGTTTTCTGAATACACATGTTTGTATGTCACATAAGAAAAGAACTCACGATGACATGCTATTTAAGAATTTCACATAATGAACATAAAAAACTTCAATTAAGTATAATTCTTTTGCAATTAGAATTTCCTTGGGCTTCTTCACAATTGGTCCTCAAATTTGGCTATTTATCTGCACAACCCTTCATTCAAAAATCATCTCCAAACTCTCTACATGTCAATCAAAATCATGATTAATACGTAAAACAAATAATAAATTTTATTAAAAAGCCATTTTCAATTCATCCATAGCTGAAAACAAAACAAAACAAATGCGGCCAAAAATTTCTTAAACCATTGTAACTCACTGCAAAAATTTGATAAAGTATTCTTGAATTCATTATAATTCTTGATAAAAATTCTTGAATTCTGAAACCATTCTTGAACAATTCTTAGCTGCTTTTATTTAATAAAGTATACTTGAATTCATTATAAGTTATTTTGTCAATCAAATCACGAAATTTAATTTCATGAAAAAAAATCTAAATTATCTATTTATCACATAGACAATAAAATTACAATCTCATTTTAGAACTTAACACTAATTTAATTATTATGATTTTTATTTTATGTTAAAAAATAAATGTAAAACTTCATGTTACACAATAAAGGAAAATACTTATGCTCCTTATGTATGTTATATCAAATTCTCCAACACATAAAGTCATGTATCCTATTTATTAAATGCTGTCTTTTAACTATAAAAAAATCGATTAGATGGTGATAAGTTATTGAAAAGCTTAACAAGAAATTTGATGTAACTATGGTCTGTTACAAAAAAAAGCCCAATAAATTCATAAACATCAAACAAGTGCATTTACATGTAATGATCACGATTCAATGAACAAAAATAAGAACTGCATGTCGAATCAGGAAGGACTGAATCTTAATCATTGAGTCCGTTTAGGAAAGCGGTAGAGAAGTACTTTTACCATTTACAAGACAAATGTATGAAGGAGATTATCTCGTTTTACGGAAAAACACTGTTCAACATGCTTTTAGGATGTTTAGAAACTTTGCCAAACACCCCATTACATATAAATACACTACGAACTACGATATTCAACATTTCCTCACCAGACCTATCGATATATAACACAACTTCTGGGTTAAATCTCCCTCGCTTAATCATAGCAAAACCCATTCTATCTGTAACAAGCTAGATATAAAACAATCCCAACCATCCAAATCTCATGACTTTGGATAATCTCTTAAGGATCCGCATTACCCGTTACAAAAACAAAGAAATGCCCACACAACTAAAAATCTCATCTTATCCAAGGCAAGAAAGGATAACGCTGAGAAAAACTATGGTCGAAAGCACTTCAATTTACATTTTACCTGCTTCATTTTGCAACCTCCCTAACGAACCTTACTACGCAAAACCTGTGGTTACTACGCAAAACCTGTGGTACATCTAAGGCTAGTATTGGTTGGAAATTTGCCTCCTGATATACATTAGACCCCGGCTATCTAAGACATCACCATTTCTGTTGTTTTAGGAAATCCTATCTGATGAAGTAACATCCTTTTGGTCAGGATTGTGATTGGCATTGGATAGTGATTTATCTGTTGATGACACCTCATTCTGTTGGTTCTCGCCATTCTTTGAATTAAGAAACCGACCCCCGCATCCTCGTGCTCTTCTCAATGCATGCAAATGCCGGGATTCATGCAAGTATGGCTGCAAGTTTAAAATAATGATCAAGTACATCATAGGAGCGCTAGAATGCACATGAAAATGTGAGTCAATACATCTATGGCAGCAAAAAAACGATTTCATCATAAAAAACCAGTGGCTTCCAACAGACCAACACAGCTTTCAAGATCTTTCATCCCTTCTTTCTTCTATTTAGCAGGAATTATACGGAAAAGCTGCACAGAATAATATACCTTGCGATTCTTGATAACTTTGTTTAATGATTCAGCTTTGGCACGAGACTGCCTACGTCTCAATATACCATGATACTGTTTTGCATTGACAAATACAGGCTCCTCAACTGCATCTGTTGGTAGAGGAACACCAGCTTGTTGAATTCCCATTAACTGAAGATGAACCTGCCACAAGATATTGTTAAATGATCAACGAATCAAGAAAACGTTTTCACAAGAAGCCATTCAACTTTTATTAGCAGATCTAAAGCTAACCATTGGTTGTGTTCCATAGGGTTGTGGAGGATAAGGTTGCGTCTCATATGGAGCAAAGATGCTCCTATAGTAAGGATCAGGGTATGGATAAACTGGCGCCTTCAATCAAATAAAACAACAGAAATAAGCAAAATGCATAGAACATTAAGTTAATTAACAGAAATTGGAAAGTAAAGCTATTCACTATTGCGAACATAGGATTTCTCAAATTAACAGTATTCAATTAACTATATATTAATTAGGATGCAAATTATAATATAGTGCCAAATTTTATTCTTCAAAAGAAAATTAAAAAGGTTATTGAAAATACCATAGCATGTCCAGTTCCAATCTGTGAAGGAGGCACTGCATACTGAACATCCTGTGTGGCAATACCTGAATCAGAAATTCCATCTGTAGATGAAGGCTGCATCTCTGAGTTTGATTGCTGTTGCTGCTCACTAGCTTCCTTATCTGGTAATCATATTCCAAAGATCAAGTTCAGATATTTTTAATCTTGCACACTTCGGGGAAGGGGACATGAAGCAAGTAAAATACAGTTTATCATCATAACAAATTTATCAGGTATGCCTTTGAAGAGGAAACTGATATTTTCATCCCATCCTTAAAGAAATAACAAATCATTATCAGGGAAGCAGAAAACATGAAAAGTGAGCTAGTTCAATCTTTAGATACATTAAATGTATGCCGCAATTGATTTCAGAAAATAAATATATAGAGTAGTTGAAGTTTGATGCACCTTCATTACATAATAAAATCTCAAAAACTATAATACCTTGGACTGCAAAGATACAAGTCTTATTTACTGAAAGGGGGAAGTGCACATAGAGGAAGTGAGGCATAAAGGCTATGATGAGATAGGGAGTCTTTCTGATCACAGATAACAACATAAGTGCATCGTATGCAAGATCTTAGGGAAGTGGAGAGCTCTAGACCAAAATAATGGGAGGAAAAACATTAAAACAAAAAACAAATGTCCAGAACATTACCATAAAAAATGAAAACTTGTGGCACCAAAAGTGAAATTCACCACTATAATGAAATTGTAGTATTTGCTGGAATTTAACAAATTGATAGTTGTGTAATAATCATGTTTATGCCAATAGTTATCCATATTTTCCATCTCCATAGAGCCATTTCTTTTTAATAGAACAGTTTCCATCAACTACCACATTATTAGACACAAGAAGATCTAGTAGGTTGTTCACAAACCATGGATACAGATATGATCCACTTATTATGATTGAAAAAGTAGCAAAAAATAATAAATTAAGATCAAGTATATTATTCATGCAAATACCAATGAGGTCATGATCAGATGAAGTCATAGTTTCCAAATTCACGCGCAAGACCGTGCCCAAATCTGGAAGCAAAAGAAAAATTGCCAACAAAATTCAATAGCATCAGTTACGGCTGCAAGCTATACAGAGAAAACGGGGCAGGAGAAAAATAAGAAATAATTGACAGAATCCAAAAGTCTGTGTGAAGGGTCTTCAAATTAATAGATAAGTCCAAAGCTCAAGAGCCTTTACTATGTTGAAATGTCTACAAAACCAGAAGACAAAAATCCATAACAGAGATGGGATGGACACCACAAAGATGAATCACGAGAAACCAATAAAAAGGTAGCGATCTGAAGTATTGAACACTCAACTTGCAGGGGAGAAAATCAATAAGCAGCTACAGATGATTGCCACAAATCAAACTGAAAGCCTGCATGTTGCATGCTATCACGCTACAGTTTTTATGTCTCACTAAGGACGTATGATGCATCTTACACCATGCCCTAATTCAGTAATGTCAATGTTGGTAGTTTCATCTAAATCTTTGATCAAAAAGGGGGAAATATCCATTTTAGTCGCTAATTAAAACAATGGCACATCTGTTCATTCTCTTCAGGACAGAACCTATGCCCACTTGCCCTCCTAAGTTCACTCTCGCTACCAAGATGATAATCAGTTTCTCTGTGCAAGTTTTTTTCCCAATTCAAAAGTATCTCAGACGAAGGCTGTCCAACAAGACAAGTGTGCCGAGCAACGCAAATGAACTTAATCAACAGCTTTTAATTGGTCCCAGACACACAAGAGAAGAAAGACTGTCCTGATAACACACGAACAAAATAAGAATACACGTGTATTATACATTGAGTTTTAACCTACTAGAGTAAATCAACGCAGACTGCAACGGCTGTCCCCAAGATGTAATAGAATAGTAAGGGAGGAAAAAAGGTCAAGAAGACAAAAAAAAAACCTCCATAACTTTAGATAAATCTGAAAATGGGACGAGAACACAATATCACACTTGTGTTTCATATTTAATAATGCGCCAATTCACATTCCGATGCACGGAAGTTCAAAACCATAATTTTCATAAACAGTTAGGACCACTCAAACAGAAAGATTCAAGATACACACGAAAATTACATTCAGTAAATCTATAAAAGTAAGAATGAACATTGAAGACACAGCATCCTGACTCACGAACTATTAAAAATTTGAAAATAAATAAGAAAGGGAGCACAACGGATGTCCGCACTGAAGAAGAATTGAAATTCTCCCTTTCCATCTTTCGCTTCGAAAGCGCATAATTTAATGATAAAATCAACAAGAGAAAAGGTCCTAAATTTGAAAACTTTGTAGTTTTCCTTCACTTCGAATTCGGCGTATTCATAGAAAAATTAAGGACAGAAAATCAAATTTGGAATATAATTAAGGTCTGGGATCAAAATTAACCTCGCAGAGCTTGAAATCTTCTTCCGCTTCAGAGAGAAACGAAAGGTCGATGATGCGAGACCGGCGGCCTCCAACAGAAATGGGAGAAAAACCACTCTCACCTCACTGTCCTTCACTGAACAATCGCTGCCACCTAATCTACGCAAAAACTTTGGTGTACCATCTCGCGCTAAACATTTCCACCATCTCGCTCGCTCTCGTTTTCCCGATCGGCCAGTGGTGGGCGACGTGGCATCTCGAACATTGGGTGTTTGTGAGTGTAATTGCGGGCAGGAGAGAAGGGGTCACAGAGAATCGAAAGAGAGAATCTGGGCCAAGGATGGGTGGGTCCCGGTGGATGAGTGGTACGTGTTTGTTTGGAAACATTTAACTCTCACTCAAAAACATATTTAACAATATTTTTCCGTAAAATGAGATAATATCCTCCACATATTTACCTTGATTTACGTAAAAATATTTCTATCCTGTATTCTAAATTGACTCAACCGCTGACCGGTGGGGAGGTCCGTGAGGATTGATGAAGTGTACGGAACGGATCAGGTGGGCCCACCCAGTCGAATTAGAGTTTAAGGGTTTCCGTACATGTGCGGCACCCTCTCTTCTTTTTGCACGAAAATAATTTGAGAGAATAGATTTAATGTATAAAAAAAGAATAAATTTTGAGTAGAATATATTTTATAAAAAATTATTTTGAAAAAAAAAAATGAAATTATTTGGACAGCTGTTATGGAAATAGTTTTATTGAACTCATTATCTGACCAATTAGCTAGATTGAATTTTATAAAGCCTAACAATGTAATAGTGAAGAGCTCTACGTTCATTTAATGAATTCGTGGACTTGTTTGAAACAACGTTTTCAAAAGTCAAACACATATTCAATAGTATTTTTTAACAAAATGAGATAATCTCCTCCACATATTTACTTCGACTTGTGTAAAAGTATTTCTCTACTGTCCAAACGGACGATGTATTACAACACAGGACCCAAACTTAGTATTTGGACAGAAGTTATTTAAAAATGTAATAATTAAATATATTATTTACATTTCATTGAATTGACATATAAATAAAACTGTCTTTATGTACGGCAATGGCAAGCGAGTGATGGAGCAAAGGCCAGCCCAACCCCATTAAAAAAAATGGGCTTGCTACATGTTGATCACTGTTGTTTAGCTCTACATTATTGTATAGTCACATTTCCATCTCAACATTCTTATCATAACAACCCTTATTTTATATTTATATCGTCCGTTTAAAGCTCAATATACACTACTATATAGTAATGCGGGCCTTATAGTCATCCGACAAAACTTTTCTTTTACTATATTAGGCATTTTTGGATCACAAAAAATTCTAGTAGCTTGTCTTCATTTATATTATTTAGTTTGAATTCTATGATTAACATTATCATCAATTTCACTATTATTTGTATAATTAATCCCATATATCTAAACTTTGTCATTTGTAGAATGATTCAATCGCTCAATTTCATCTCCAAATCACTTCCAACTTATCTTTTATTAAAATTACATGCATGTATTGTGTTTTGCTCCTATTTAGATGAAAGCCTTTTAACTCCAAAAGCCTTCTCCAAATCTCAAGTTTCGAGTTAATCTTTTAGGGATATCGTCTCAGATAATCTCAATTAGAACGTCTAATATTAGGTTAAATAAATAGGGCCCAATGAAATTAGATGTAGTACTTAAAAAATTTATGTTTATCAATTTTCTCCAAACTAATTTTTCTAACTTGTAAAATGATATATAATCTAACGGTTAACATAAATAAATACCTTTTAGATTGTTTAATCTTCTAAAGAAAAGTAGTATTATTTAAAAATGTGACCCTTATGTTAAGAAACAAAAGCAGTACTTTTAAAAAAATAATTGATTTACAAAAATTTAAGGTTAAATGTCATTTTTGCCCCAAAAGTTTTTACAAAGTATAACTTGACACCTAAAAAAAAGTTTTTTATGCAAAATGTTACACTGGAAATTATAAATAGACTCAATTTACCCCACTGTTAGTTGATCGTTAGTTTTAACTTCAATTTGTTTAGGTTAACTAACGATAGGAGGCTAAATTGTTACTTTTAATATTTTCGATGTAACATTGAGCCCATTTAAAACTTGCAAAACGATATTGTACTAAAAAAAACTTTTGAGTATTCACTAATATTTAGCGTAAACTTTCCAGAAGAAAATTAACTTTCAACCCCAGACATTTTAAAGTGCTTAATGAAAAAGTGATAAGAAGTAGGGGAAATTTGTTTTTTTCCTTTTTCAATTAAGGAAAGACCAATGGTTAATTGTCTAGTGGATGGCGCAGCTCATGGAGGCGGTGACATTGCGGAGGGGGCAAAGGGAAAAACCGTCTTTTCCCAATCGCCAAAAGATCATTATAAATAAGTGGCTCGTCAAACTTATTCTGCATGATCTAGGCACCTAACCCACCCTATTTTTATATATATACGCCCTTGAAAGCTCTGACTCCTAGCAGTTTCTGTTAGCACTTTTGCCAACTAGTTCCTGAGATCACAAGACGGGAGCTACGTATTTTTCAGATTTCGATCCAACGATGATTCATTCGGCCGTGTCCCAGGTAAACCCAGTGACTCTACCTTCCTGATGTTGACACTTTCCTTGGCTGACTGGAATGATACTTGACAAGTCGAAATGGAATCGAGGTTTGACTTTTTTGTGGGTTCTATATGGGTTTAGAGGGAGTTTAAATTTCTGCCAGTTAAATGTCAAACCTCAAATTTTCAGCCGAGCGGCGTGGGATTTCTGGTGTGCGAACTGAGAGATTCTTTCTCTTTGTACATTTCTTAGCTATCCAAGCAAACTTTAATTAATAGACGAATATATGGGCTGTGATGTCTTTTGCAGGTGGCTGTAACTGTTCCTGTTAACAGCGATTTATCTTTGAGAAGATCTGCGCTTAAGGTTTGATATTTTTTCCCATTCGCTTTGGCATTTCTATTTGGTTTGTAATGTAAAACTGAACCCAAATGCGTTTTGACTTTCAAAAGACAGGCTCTGTAAATTGCCCTTTGTAGCTTTGTTTTAATCAACCATCGCTAGAACTTATGACAGCTTGGTGTAGTATGATATGACAGCTGTATAAACATGAGGGAGCAAATAGACATTGATTAAAGCTAAAAGGACTGAAATGAGTGGAAGAGATCATGGACAAAGTTTAGTTTCATTGTATTTTGCAAGACAGATTCTAGGTACGAATTATGATAATCCTCTGTTTAGAATTGGCACTAGTCGTTTTTAATCAATTTTGGTCCCTGGCAGCGCAGTGATGTTTATTAGCCCTCTTCTATTCCTATGTGGAATTCAGTTATCTTAAATCCTGACTTTTTCATCCTTTTTAAATAAATGTCTGTTTTGGTATGCTACTCATTTTGTTGTTCGATTATCAATATCTTGGAATCATAGTGCAGTTGCTAGAATTAAATTATTTTTAAATAATTACAGTCGGAAATTGTTGCTTTCTATTTTAGTTCTATAATTCAGGTTTCTAATGCTAGCTAGCAGCCATACAATTTAAACATCCAGGAGAAATCATGGGCAAAGGTATTGATTCTGGACTTGAAATCAAACAATCTGCTCTCAAGGAATAATCATCTAATATGCAAGTCAGTGCAACAAGCAAGTGCACCTAAAGTTTCTGTCTCCCCATTAATATTGGAAGATGACCCTGAGCCGCCTTTGAATTTATACAAGCCCAAACAACCCTATACAGCAACAATTGTTTCTGTTGAGAGGTTGGTGGGCCCAAAAGCTCCTGGGGAAACTTGTCATATTGTGATCAATCATGGTGGAAATGTTCCATACTGGGAAGGACAGAGTTATGGTGTTATTCCTCCCGTAAGTTCCATATTCTATTGATAGTTATCTAATGCTTCCTTACTTTCTACTGATATATCTAACTAATAATTTGCATGGGGCAACAGGGTGAGAATCCAAAGAAACCTGGGGCTCCTCATAATGTTCGACTTTACTCGATTGCTTCCACTAGGTATGGAGATTTTTTTGATGGCAAAACAGCCAGCTTGTGTGTGCGCCGTGCTGTTTACTATGATCCAGAGACAGGAAAAGAGGACCCTTCTAAGAGTGGAATTTGCAGCAACTTTTTGTGTAATTCAAAGCCTGGAGACAGAGTGCAGATTACAGGTATCTCATCTTATCTTACTTGGTCAAAGTTCAAAGTCCTACTAATTGATTCAATTCTTACATTCTTCAAAAATTGTATCCCCAGAATTTCATGGTACTAGGTTTTGAACGTCTTAATTCTTTTGTACTTGCTCGGTTGCATTGTGATTCCTGTTACCTACGCTCACTTTACAATTGCCAAAAGATGCACAAAAGCTGTGGATAGGCTTTGTCATTGCCTCCTTGAAATAGTGCCTGCAAATAATCTTGCGCTAGGACTTCTATATTGTTTTGTGATTCCTGTTACCTAGGCTCACTTTACAATTGCCAAAAGATGCACAAAAGCTGTGGATAGGCTTTGTCATTGCCTCCTTGAAGTAGTGCCTGCAAATAATCTTGCGCTAGGACTTCTATATTGTTTTGTGATTCCTGTTACCTAGGCTCACTTTACAATTGCCAAAAGATGCACAAAAGCTGTGGATAGGCTTTGTCATTGCCTCCTTGAAGTAATGCCTGCAAATAATCTTGTGCTAGGACTTCTATATTGTTTTGTGATTCCTGTTACCTAGGCTCACTTTACAATTGCCAAAAGATGCACAAAAGCTGTGGATAGGCTTTGTCATTGCCTCCTTGAAGTAGTGCCTGCAAATAATCTTGCGCTAGGACTTCTATAAGAATCATATTGGTGGAAATTCTTGACAGCTATTTGTTTGTGGGTTAATCCTCTGGACTTCATCTGTTCAAGGCGTTCTTTGCAAGTGAAAGTGATGAATGATTTAAATGATAGATAGGACAATTGACAATATTTGAGATAAGCTTTCCTAATTCCCTTGATAAACAGTGACAGGAGTTCAAAATCTGACAAACTTGGTGACTTGTTAGTATGCTTGAAGGGCCTTATTTCTATATAATAGTGGCTCAATAGTCTGGAGCATGGTAAAGAAATGGGAAAAGGACAAATATAATAATAGACAGCGCATGGACCGGGTTATTAATATTTATGAATTTGCTTTTAATAGGCTTGGTTGTAGTGCCTCTCCAAGATGCAGTTCTGTGTAATTATTGTGCCAGCTTTTTCTTTGTGCAGTTCCAACATCCTTGTAAAGGCCATTCTTTGTCTCCCCCGAACCATCACCCCAAGATTTTCCTCTTTCATGCAATGTTCTTTAAATATTTTTGCTCTACTTGTTAAAAATTCCATTTATGTTTTGTGTCATTAAACCAATTTTCTGTGATCTTTGTATAAAATGGATATCTGAAACGGCTGCACTATTTGTTATTATTAGTTGGTTTTTTAGGCTTTACTTACTGCTGGTAATAGACTGCTAATTTAAGTTCGAAATGCTGATAAAATCATGTGACAATACAACAAATGACACGCAGGAAGATTTGATTTTCAACTTATATCATTATCAAGAGAGGTAAAAATTTGATTTCTTATCGGCTGAGAATTTAGTCTCTCACTCTTTTTTTGGCAGGCCCCTCAGGGAAGATAATGCTGTTGCCTGAGGATGACCCGAATGCTACCCATATAATGATTGCTACCGGCACTGGAGTTGCTCCTTTTAGAGGCTATCTCCGTCGAATGTTCATGGAATCTGTCCCTACATTCAAATTCGGGGGTCTAGCATGGCTTTTCCTTGGTGTGGCGAATAGTGATAGTCTTTTGTACGATGATGAATTTTCCAAATATCTG
>JANTPZ010026039.1:0-10145 GCA_025593235.1 Vachellia pachyceras
AATACCCTTTTTTGATTAAAAATAAAAATGCCATTTGAAAAAATGCCCCCTCTGTCCCCCATTGGAAGGGTTAGCGAAGCTACTCCAGACCCCACCATTGGCAAAGTCCTGTGATACGGAATGCCCACAGCAGGGTTTGATCTCACAGCTCCTTTCGGCAATGCGAAATGTCCAAAACGCACTCAACTCTGCTGGGCTCGGTGGCGGCAAGATTGAAGTGTCGACAGTACATTCCATGTGAGAATCTTCGCTACAGTCTTTGTCGCGCGGCCAAGTAGGTGAACCCAACATCCCTTGCTGCCAACGATGAAGCTCACTACAATCTTTGTCGCTACAGTCTTCGTCGCCACCATCTTCCCTTGCTACCAACGATGGAGCTCGCCGCCTAGGTCATCGGAGGTCGCCTTAGCATCACCAGGTAAGTGCTCACCACCAATGTCGTCGATGCTTTTTTTAGGTGGTCGCTATTGGATGGAGGGGGCAAAAATGGATTTGGAAAGGTGGAATTACAAAACTAAGCATTTTGGATGGAAGCCATTTTTAGTGTTTGAGATGGATATAGAATTGGAATTGTGGTAAATTTCATAATACCAAACATGCCATTATCATGGAATTGGATTCCATTTCTATTTCCATGTCTACAATTCCATCCTACCAAACAAGCCTTAATGAATGGTCCCCCATGTTTTTAACGAGTTTTTGGTCTTAATACGTAGACTTAGACTTAAATGAAATCCTTATAAAATCACATAGGTGAAAAATAAAATTTTATCAAACCATAATGATTAATAATATTATTTCAAATTTATAATACATAGACGATGTAATTAATTGAAGAGTCTGTGATTCAGAAGAGGAACATATAAAAGATGTAAACATAAAAGGCAGGAGCACATTATAAGTGGGGGAAGGAATAGGTGGTGGGGTGCTTTGGGTGCGGTGGTTGTCAAATTGAATGGAAAAGCAAATAAAGGAACCAAATCTCGATGGTAAGCCATAAAGATATATACATACAAAGACACAACATGGCGTGACCATCACCACTCACCCACCATCCAATGACTAGTCAACCATTTTTTGTGTTTGGTTAGCACATGAGCATGTAAAATTTAGTAGTGTAATGAAAAGTAATTGTGTTTGGGAAGTTATTAATTTTTACGGAGTTCGAAATAAAAAATAAGTAGGAATAAGAAAAAAGAAAAAAAATATGAAAGAGAAAATTTATTATGTTAAACTACCAGAAAAATGTCATTTAACGATGGAAAAATTAATCACTAAATAACTATTTTCCATCAGAAAATTTTCATTTAGCAACGAAAAATATTAGTGACCCTCGTTTTAGCTACGGAAAATAGCCATTTAGCGACGGATTTTCTATCGGTAAATAGCATTTTTCTGGTAGTTGTGTGATTTAACAAAAAATAGTCCGTTCAAAATTTAGGTTTCAAACCTATGTTTTAAAAAATATGAATATTTGAACAAAACTTAGATTAGATTTTACCATAAAACATACATTTTGAAAATAGATTTCAAAGGAGCCCTAAGTGGTTAACATTTATCGTGCTTGTTTGGGGGATTCCATTCCCCAACGGAGCACGCAAACCGAGATAAAACCGTAAAATCCATTTTGAAATTCATAAAAACTATTTTAAAATTCAAAAATTCTTTTTACCAACGGAATTTCCAAATACCCATATCAAGATTCTAGACTGTAGTCTATATTTTCAGGTTGAGCTTTCGTTGGACTAAGCACTGTAAAACGTTAAACACGTCACCTTTACACTAATTACATATATTGACAAGGGAAAAGATAAAGGTGCACATGGAGCCTCAAAGTCAGCGTCAACGAAATTTCTTAGTTGGACTAAGGCATCCGAATCCTTTGTAGGTTGCTGAGAAGTGTTGGATAAAACGACATCGTTTCAGTTCGTGATAAGACACATTCAACCACGGAGCGGCCCGTTGGCCCGTGGCTGGCTCCGTCCTTTGTCCTGGTCCCTCGCTCCAAATCTCTTCATTTGTCCTGGTACGTATATTTTAACTAATTTTTACGTAATAGAAAATTATGGTTGCAATGTTTGAACGTTTTCATATGGAAAGAGGAGTCAAATATATGAAAAACGAAAATGATGGGATGAGGAACAAGATCCAATCAAATCCACTTTGATATTAATTAATTATGCTTCGCTCTCACTCCACCAATCCCTCTTACGATATTAAATATAATTAATTCAAGATTAAATTTCATGGACCACTATCTTATAATGTACCCATTTAGAAATACGGTAGAGAAGTACTTTTACGCAAGTCAAGGTAAATATATGAAGAAAATTATTTCGTTTTACAGAAAAAAAATTAAACGTGCGTTTGACTTTTGAAAACGTTATTCTAATGTGTCAAAAGCAAACCAGAAAAAGAAAGAAAGAGGACAGGCGTGTCATTTTATACGTCTATTTAACCCTCAGACTAGGCAACCATATTTGTTCATTAATTTCTGATGCAAGAATAAATAAAACATCTCCCTTGGCCGCAAGACGTGCCTGTTGTAGGATCACATGCTGTGTTTTGATTTTGAAGCCTTCTGAAAACGCAGTAAAGAATAAAAGATTTTACGGATTTCAAAATATTTTATGAATTTTGAGATACTTTATACAGATTTTAAGTGTCTTTCATCTTGGTTTATGTGACCGTTGGGAGGCAGTGATTCCAAAAAAAAAAAATACTATTTCATTATACGAAAAAACATTATTAAACATGTATTTAGGCTCTCTGTAATAGTTGCAAATCAGACCTTTTGTCAAACTATTTTCTTAACTCCAGCTGCTTACGATGACCTCCTTCTGTTCATGAATGAATTGGGTCTGTTTGACAACACGGTGAAGAAGTACTTATGGGTACTTTCACATAAGTCGAGGCAAATATATGAAGGAGATTGTCTCGTTTTACGAAAAATACTGTTAAATATTTTTATAAGTGCTCATGGCAATTTATTAAATGGTACCATTGACTCCCACACCCAATTTGATGTGAAAAACGATAATATCCTGTTTTTCGATTCCCACGAAGAATGCGTACGTGAGTTTACAGAACCTTAATACCTGCTCCACTCTTCTTCTCTTCTAGAAGTCAAACTGTATGATGACATAGACTTTATATTAGAGGTGAAGGCGTATTTATCGGTATATACATTGCCCATGAAAACATGACTCTTTATTATTGCCAATAAAATCATTAAAAGATGACAGCACAACAACTGAACGGATCTAGTACTTAACCTTATGATATAAATTTCGACCTTGTGGGCTGTTTGTGTAGTTTCCGAATTCGCCATCAATTGTATGTCGCCCCACGAAAATCATAAAACCTTATGCTTCACAGCTGTAAATTCTTAATATTATAATGATATGATTACGCCCGTGACTGAATATATAGCTGCAACATTTTAGTTATCAAATTATCCCACATGTCACAGACAGTGTAACTCTCACGACACTTGGATCGCTTCTTCTTCTTCTTCTTGAAAGGATTCAGCTCACTCACGATTCAAATGCATAACACCTAACTCATGATCTATTGGGGTTTGTTCCTGCGAGTATTTGAGCAAGCCAAACACAAGTTCTTTGGTCTAGCCATACTGGTAGAAACTTCAATAATCTGTTGTGATATCTCCCCAAATACTGTAACCGGAACCACAACAAAGTGACATTCTCCAGTATCAAACCCTCTCCCTGTGAGAGTACTAGTCAAATTCCTTCGTTAGTTGAAATGATGGGTACTCATTTGAATGTTTAGTTTAATGGTTGATTGGTTTTATATAATTCTCTCAGTGTCATGATTACGACACACTGGAAACTTATTCAATTCTCTCTCAATAAACTGATTCCATCAATATGTATCTTTTTCTTACCGAAACAACAAAAGGAACATAGAAAAAGGGAGGGGAACAAAGCAAGTGGGTTTGGTCTAATTTTGAATTCCAAACTTGTTTGTCTTGTAATATGGGCATCAATTGGTCAACATGATAAAAGAACTCGTGTGATGTATCTTATCTACCGTATCTGAATTAGGCAGATCAGCTGCCCCACCCCCCACCTAGCAGTAGTGCTGCTCACCACCTCTTAAAACGTTATTTATTAAGTGGACTAATTTTTTTTAGAGTTTTTGAAATTAAGTAACTAATATATTTATTATTTTTTTTAAATTAATTTGTTTTACTTATATAGCGATATAATATAATAAAACACATAAGTATTTTAGAATTTATGTTATAATTAAGTAATTTATTTGACTTTTTTATGAAAAAATTGATGTATAATCTTATTGTGTTTTATGGAAACCTTAACCTGCCAATCTTAGCATGTTTTGGGAAGTGATTTCTAATCATATTACACGTAAGTCGATACTACTTTTGTCTACATAAGAATCAGTAAAATCATTCTCCTAACATATTTCCAAACCCTTCATGCAATTTTTTTCTCTCTACAAAGTTCTTCCAGTTTTAGTTTGACATGAGTTTCAGTCAGTTCCATCTAGTTTCAGGTGGCTGATAATGAAAAAAGCTACAGAAAGTTGATTAAAAATCAGGTGAATCTATATATACTCACATATTTATTTCCCTTTTTTAGTAAAAAAAAAATCTTTTTACTCTGCGGTTCCATTTTTTCTTCAGCGTGTTGGAGAGGAATGAAGTGAGTGGGCTTTAATCGTGGCCCGTTAAAAGAAAGAACGATCCAGTACGAGAGGAGCTTGTGGACTTTCATAAGCCCATTCATTGTCCACAATTCTCTTATCCAGTGTCATTACATAAAATTGTACAATTTTATTATACAATGTTGTGCGTTTTGGTTTCTCATATTCAAATCACATTGTATATAAGGTGAGAAAAAATTCATCTCGCGTGCTTATTTCAACTTTCGTAAAATTATTCTCCCAACTGATTCCCAGACACATTTTATTTGCATTTTTTTCACACATAGATATCGATGCAAAAATAATTCTATATAAATTTATAATTTTACCATTTATTTATAATTGTGTTGACTTTATTTTTTGGAGAATAATATTATATATTAAATGTGTATACAATTAAAAAATCGAATTTTAAGATCTATTTAATATTTTTTATAGGTATGAACCGTATTTAAAGTACTTTGTAAATAAGATAAGAAGAAGGGTAACAAGGAAAACAGAATAAAGAGATGGGTAAAAGAGATGGAGCGGTTGATGGCGGAATGAAACCGATCAACTCAGGAAGTTAAGTGAAACACGAGGAAGTTAGAATGAAAGTAATGGGCACATGCGTGGGTGATAGTAGGATACACTGTTGAAACAAGATGATCATGTTATTACGTCCCGTTCTCAAACTTGATGAAAATGATTGTGTGGGTATTTGAGAACTTCGTTGGAAGGAAGGAGTTTCATTGTGGGAAAGGAGTTTATGGATTTCTAAATTATTTTGCTAATTTAAGATGGTTTTTATGGATTTTAAGGTGGTTTTTACGGATTTTGAGATGGTTTTATTTTGGCTTGCGTGCTCCGTTTTGGTTCCCATTCTCCTTTCATCTCCTTTTCGTGTGCTTTTTAAGAGCTTGTTTGGATCTCATTTTCACAATATCTTTTACAGATTCTGAGGCAAAACATAAGTTTTGGAAAATATATTTTATAGATTTCGGGGTAAAACCTAGGTTTTGAAAAATGATTTATGTTTGGGAAGTTATTAGGTTTTACGAATTCCAAGGTAAAAAGTATGTAAGAAAGATGAAAGAGAAAGAATGAAAAGTAAGAAAGATGGAAGAGAATAAAGAAAAAGTAAAAAAAGATGAAAGATAAAGAAGGAATAAAGTATGAAATAGGAAAACGTAAGAAAAGAGGAAAAAACATGAAAAAGAAAAATTAGATTTTAAAATGAGATTTTGAAACCAAAATAACTTTTTAGAAAAAAATTTATACTTAAACATAACCTAGATTTCAGGAAGTGATGGTAAATAAACATTTCACACCCATGCAGTGCATCATTTATTACTATATATGTATATACATGTATTAGTAGTTCGAAAGCCATATATGCAGATTAATTAATCAATGCCTGCCAATTAACTATAACCATCTCTATTTCATTAGCTGGCCGTGGGAGAGGGAAGGAGTGAACCAAACGAAACAAATTAATGAAGCACGGAATTTAAGGTCATGTGATGACCTTTCTCTGTCACGTAGATAAAAGAAATTTAAATCTAATGATATGAGAATAAAGTTAACATGAAGAGTAAAATTGTACTTTCATGTTAAACCATGTGGGTAAACATTATTTTTGCTCTGAAAGTTTCATCTCAGTCTCAATTCAATCTCGAAAATTTTTCGATGAGCAGTGTTATTTCAAATGTCTTAAAATAAATGTATTTGACTTGCATGCGCACTCAGCGCAGCAAATCACCCTCTTTCATCATGGATGTGTTTGGATAGCCCGTTGGAAGAATAGATACAGATTCCGAGATAAATATGTGAAAGGAATTTTATCTCAGTAAATACAGGAATGGATTTTAGTTATTCAAACGAGCTAACCAAACAAGCCGTAGGTGATCATCCCATCACTTTATCCCAACCTGGCCACACATGGGTCTTCGTCGGAGATTAAGAAGCCCACACGTGGGAAGAACACGAGCTTGAAATGCCAGCGGCAAGTCCCTCGGCTTCTCTTCTTGTCCTCTCCGTAGGATGGAGCATGTGTTTAGAACTCCGTTGAGAAAATGATTGTTGAGAGAAATGACTTTTAAAAATAACTTTTGGTAGAATAAATAAAATTTATGTTTAGATAAAATGTTAGTAAAAATACAGTTACGTTTAGATAAACAATTGTTCAAAATGACTTTTTGTAAAATGCATTTATGTTTAGATTGAAATTTTAAGAAGTAACTTTCAGATAAAAATTATTTACAAAGAAATGAATATAATTAATACATATAATTATTTTATACTTTTTTATTATATTAAAAAAATAAATTGATAAAATTACATGTTTTGAAAAATATTTATATGACATACATAATCAAATGATTACAAATATATTACATACCTTAAAATCTGTACATGATCAAATCATTACAAATATACCTTGCTTTCATTACTCACCCCTCACAGCTCCCTATTACAGTATTCCACTCTGTAATCAATCTTACCGCCACCTCCTCCCTCCTCTTTAATCTATCCTCTGTCTCTTCCCCTCTTCCATTCTCTCCATCTTAAGCTTCCATTTCTCTCTGCCTCCAACAATGGCTGACACCCACATTCCCAAAATGGGCTTCCTTCTAATCGCCTACATTCTCTTCGTTCTGGCCTTCCCTTCTCATGCCCAGACTGCTAGGAAAACTTACATCATCCAGATGGATAAATCCGCCATGCCACGAGCCTTTTCCAACCACCTCGAATGGTATTCCTCAAAGGTAAACTCAGTACTGAGCAAGTCCCTCGAAGCTGAAAACGAAGATGAAGAGAGAATAATCTATAGTTACCAGGCTGCTTTCCATGGCGTCGCCGCTAAACTGAATGAAGATGAAGATGTGAGGCTGGAGGAAGACGATGGGGTTCTCACCATTTTGCCAGAAACCAAGTATGAGCTTCACATGACGCAAAGCCCCATGTTCATAGGGCTCGAACCAACACAGAGCACGAACCTCTGGTCGCAGATGAATCCGTCCTCCAAAATGAGCTGGTGTGGAAAATGACTTTCTGAGAATGAATTCGCAAACATAAACTCCTTTTAGCAGAGGATCCAAAAGTCATTTTTTGGGGCCAAACGGGCTCCCCAAACAAGGCCTGATTCAAGTATTTCTTCTAGCGATCGAACTCCTCGCTATCGATGAAGGCGAAGACGATAACAACATTGTCGGTCACCAAAACTGCAAAAAATCCATACACGGATATCCCCAGATTCCTGTCTCAAAATCTCATAATACCGAACTCAATATTCATCTCTCCGTCTTCGAATCCAATCAGTATGCTGCATTGCCGATAACATCAAAATTCAACGAACCTCTTTTGGGATTTAATGTCGAAATGCTAGTCCCCTCCTTTAACGTGGAATTATAGACAGATACACTGCAAAAAAAAAAATCTTATTCCTACGGATTTTCCAGCGGATTTTGGTTGAAAATCCGCAGGAAAAACGTTTCCTGCTGATTTTTATCCGCAGGTATAAAATTCGTAGAAATTTATTTTCCAGTAAATTTGTAAATCCGCAGTTAATTACCTGCAGAAAAATCAGCAGGTAAAATTAACAGGAAAATTTAGATTTTTTTAAAATTTAGTAAAAATTCTAAATAATGTTCAATATTCATGCTTCTCCTAAATAGTCATTCAATCTTGTATATACACAAAGTAATCTTGTCTAAATAGTCATGTATATGTACAAAGTAATCTTGTATAAATAGTCATGTATATGTACAAAGTAACCTTTAAGGGAATGGACAACAACATGGTATATAAAGTAATCTTTAAGGGAATCAAATCACTATACAAAGAATTTTTGCAAGCATGAACTAAGGGGAAAAATACATTCTTGACTGCCAAAAGACATTAGGATCATCACTATACAAAGAAGAATCTTGAATTTCCAGGTTGGATAAATGGCGATTTACAAGACGTGTTGTTCAAGTTCCAAGTCCAACATCCTAAAATTGAAACTCCCTCCTGCACTTTCTGGAAACCAATACACCGCTTTGGAATCCCATCCTGTTAAAATTAAATGGTATAACCAAGGGACTAGAATTGAGAAGAACGTTTTATCCATAAGGACGTATGCAAGATATGATCAAAAAGAAAAACCAAGACACTTACAATGGAATCAGAACTTAGAAGGTTTTGTTCTGGTTCTTAAACCATGGAAGCTCCATCAGCAAAGATCAAAATGACTGAAGGAAATATATCACCTACACTGAATAAATAGCAAGCAAAATTTCATTGAATTTTAAAAAAAAAAATCCTTTGAATACAAACACTTTAGCATATTGCTCAAGATACTGAAACCAAATAGATAATGAAGTGCCATTATTCCAATAACTAGAACCACTTTGGCGGCATCAGCAACCTTTATATCTAACATGCTTACTTCCCCATATTGCTCAAGATACTGAAACCAAGGAGATAATGTAGAACAAAATAAGACTGCCATCTCAAGTGGTTTTAAAGTCCGCAGAAAAAATCCGTAGGTATATACTAATTTTTTACTAGTGATAAAGAAATAATAAAAATCAATAAGCTCTTAAGGGGTAAGAAGGAATAGTGTAAATTGGTTTATCTCCTCGATTCCAAAAAATCTCCCGGATAATTTGCCAAATCGAGGAGATGCACAGCACGGGCTATGAGTGGTAAAAGTTAGTGGAAGGACAACGGAGAGAGAGGTTTCTGCAGAAAACAAACCTCCTCTCAGGGTCAGAAGGTAAAGAAAAGGAGGGAGAAGATGAACGCAGGAACAGTTTAGGAAAACTTCTGTTAAAATAAAAAATGTTAAATGGTGATGGTGAAATTTCTCCTATTTTAATGTTTTCGGGTAACATTACTTCTCAAAAAATTTCCGAAGCAAAAATGAGACTGAAATGAAATTTACAGGGTAAAAATGATGTTTAAGGTCGTCAGATATGCATGTATATATATATGATCATATATCCCATGCTTCACCTCATTTACTCCTTGTTGCATCCAATTAAGCTTCACTACATTTACGTTCCTACCATATTTCATGCTGAACCAAATCAGCTGCTAGTTGCTACGTGCAGTATCAGTACATCACTGTTAAAGCTTTTACATGCAATTAGCTATCGATCTAGCTAGGCAAGTCTTTCAAATATTGTATACGAGCGGTTTGAACCACATAGGATTATCCTTACTTGTCGAATGATGAGATTTCATTTGCTACACATTTAAATATTTGTCCTTATGTTGTACCAAACGTTTCCAGGACTTAATCTTAAATTTATGGGTTGTTCCAAATTACAAACTCGCATGTCTTCCAGTTTTTTCATATAAGTATACTGGTCCTGTTTGAGGTATTGTCAGTAGTAAATGTGGACATCTTTACAAGTGGAGGTTTAATATTTGATTCATCCTATTGTAAGTGATCAATTCCACCAGACTCAGTAATTGTATTATATTTC
>JANTPZ010026127.1:0-10697 GCA_025593235.1 Vachellia pachyceras
ACTGAACTAAGTAGGTATGTTTTACCCTTACACTTTATCCTTGAATTCTTTTTATTTATTCTTGTTTTTCTGCTTCTTTTAATCTGTGGAAGCTGTTTTCAGCTTTCTGGTAGCTTTGGCTGATATTTCCTTGAGGAAGACTGGTGTGGAAGAGAAGAGGTCTAAAGTACTGAAGGAGTCCAAGATTCTTCTTGATTTTACTAGAAAGGCTATAGCCAGGCTAACATATTTAAAGAGGTACGCTTTCATATGAATATGTGCTTTTGATGTTCTTTCTAGCACTGTTCTTTGTGAAGATCGTTTGTGGAACCTTTGTAGGATAAGGTTTTTCCCCTTTTCTTTGCTCACTTTTGTGAAACGATCTATGCAGAACACTTGCTCAATTAGAAGATGAAGTAGCTCCATGTGAAGTTCAAATGGAAAACTGGAGAACAAACTTGCAAGTAATGGCTGCAAAAGAAAGGCAGTATTTGCAACAGTGTGCCAACTACAAGGTAAAAGTGTCCTTGCTTTGTAATTTTAGCCATGGAATCAAGACAAATTGCTACACCAAGAGAAGACATTAGACAGCACTGCATATATTTGCTTTGGTGGCATGCATTATCTTGTATGTAAACCTTTTTACTGGAATTGAAATTAAATTTGAGTTACTAGTTATTAGTGTTTTCAAAGAAGGATGAAGTACCAAAATTTCATGGAGTAACTGGAATTGTTATGGTACAGAATCATGTGGTGCAGATGGCTGAAAACCAACGAGTCTTTACTTTTAGAATTGGTCAAATTCTAGAATGTCATTTTTCTAGAATCGGTCAAATTGTTAACCTTTGTGATTATTGTGTATCTACAGTTTAAAGTGCATACTATTGTAAGAAATGTTCATTGATCGGAGTTATGCTTCAATCTTTGGCCAAAAAAAAAAAAATCTTCAATCAATCCTGTCCCAAGTACATGAACCATTCTAGGATGTCTTATTGGTTGGAGCCTAAAAGGTATTTATGCTGCTAATAGAGGTAGCAAATAGCATGTAGTTTAGACTCCAGATCGCAATATTCTACGGAGATTGTAAATTGCTTGTGGCCTTTAACAATTTTGTAGTGATATTGAACAGCACCATTCTATTACCAAAGCTGCAACAGTGCGTATGGTTTAGACTGATTACATATGCTTATTTTTCTGCATTCGTTCAAATACCTTTATAGGTCTATATTTATTCAGTCTCAATTCATTTCATGAATTTATACACAAGAACTGTTGACACAGGCAATGCTTAATCGTGTGGGTTATTCCCCTGAGATTAGCCATGGTGTTTTGGTTGAAATGGCCGAGCATAGAAAGGAGTTAGAGAAGAAAACTCAACCAATCCTTGACACTCTCAGGAGCTACCAAGACTTACCTCCCGTATGTCATATTTCAATTTCTATTAGTTCAGAAGCAGTTTTCTTTTTTGTTGTTTGTTCTCTTCATGATTTTGTGTTGGTGGCCGTGGGGATGGTGCAGGATAAAGCTTTAGCTGCCTTGGCAATTGAGGATAAGAAACGGCAGTATGCTGCCGCTGAGAAGTATCTTGAAGATGTACTACACTCAGCGCTTGCCATTACTGATATGCCATGATATGTTTGATTCTTTTTTTCCCTCCTTCAGTACTGGAGTGAAAAGCTGAAAATGTATCTATTGTATTTTTGTGGTAATCTGGAACACTGAAACTATTTGCCTGCCTTTGGTCCTGGAGTGTGATTTTGCTTGGTTTTACTTGGAATCTGAACTACTGATGTGTGTTTATAATGCCAAAAAGGAGAAGAGAAAAGAAAAACGTTGAGCATATTTTTAAAGTGAAAGTCGAAGTCGTCATCTTCTCTAATTCTATTGGCTAAAAATTTTGTATAACAATGATCCAGATACATGCTAATTAATGTTTGCCTGTTGTTTGTTCCAAATTCGGTCAGTGTTTAGGAAGAAATTTGTACTATATTCTGCACCTATTTTTAAAACTATGGCGATACTACTTAATTTGAAAGCAGAAGAATCTAGCAGCAATGTTTTAATATTATAATATTTGACTAAATTTTCTTGGATAAATTATTCGACTAAATTTTATTTATGAGAAATAATCTTTCTTCAAAGTTAAATTATGAAAAGTAAGAGGCTGTAGTTTAGCGTTCGGAAGCTCCAGTGATGACCCAGAGCTCCTAAATTTACAAGGAAAGGACTGGATCACGTGGAACCTACCCAAAAAGAAAGGAGATTTATTGTAAGATTTCAAGGAATGAAGTTATTTATGAAAGGTCCCAAGAGGTTATCAATGACAAGTCGATGAGCACTATTGACAAGTGTAGCAGCTGTCATCGACAACTCTGGGGACTTTTTCATAAATAACTTCCTTACCTAGGACTTTACCATAAATCTCCCCAAAAAGAATGAGCATTAGATGATTATTTTTGGGGTAATTTGCTGGATGTTATGAAAATGGAGAAATAAGAGCATATTTGAGAAAGGTTACGTGACGCCGGAAGAACCAGAGAATACAAGGTATATGAGAGAAATATTATTGGATAGGAAGAATTTTAATATGAAAGGAGTAATGAAACAGGAAAAAACATTGATCGGGAAATAGAGGTGGGAAAACGGATTGAGCCCGTGGGTCTAACCTCCCAAAAAAAATCTAGATGGAGCATCAAGGTCTCGTTTGGTATGATGGAATTAAAGGTAAGGAAATAGAAATGGAATTGATTTTGATATATGCCTCGTTTGGTACGTGGAATTGATTTTGGTGGAATTGGAAGTGGAACTGGAAGTGAGATTAAAAGTATGTTTGGTATGCTGGAAGAAGTAAGATATTGTTTTAATTAAATATTTATATTTATAATATAAAAAGACTAATATATCCTTCTGAAAAAATAATCTTAAGAAAAAAGATGAGAGATCTCACCACCAGGACCGATGAGAGATCTCACACCAGCACCATCGATCCTTCTGAAAATATATCCGTCGCCACCATCGGTCCATGCACAGTCGTCGTTGGCCACCATCGGCCCAGTCACCAGCACATCCACCGTCAGCCCTGCTCCTAGATCCGAAGCCACGCTCATCGATCTTAGATCTGAAGCCTTCAACCACATCGACATCTGAGAAGCCTTCAACCACGCTCATCTTAGATCTCATCGTTATGAGGAAGGATGGAGGAGGAGGAGACGGTGGCTTGGATGGCGAAGCAGCTGTGATTTCGACGAGGTCGATGGTGGTGGTCGAGGAAGGAAAGGTGACAGCCGACGGTGGAAGAAGGAAAGGCAACGGCCGACGAGGTAGTTGAGGAAGGAAGGCGACGGCCGACGAGATCGTTGAGGAAGGAAAGGTGTTTGATGGGTATAATTGTTACATGGATTTGGGTTCCATGGAACTGATCCAGTTCCATGGGGTTGGGCTTGAAACCCATTTCCATCATTTTGATGGAACTGGGTTCCACATGGAACCAAGTTCCATTGTACCAAACAAAGCTCTTTTGCAATTCCAAAGCCAATTCCAATTCTCAGAGCTCAATTCCATAGTAACAAACGTGGCAATAGATTCTATGTTCGGTAATTGGCTTCCATCAAAATGGGCTGAAATCAATTTCATGATAAAAGCTCAAATTTGCAATTCCATATCTCTAATACATCTTCTGCCGTCTGCCTTCAATGGCACAACAACGACGGCAAACCTCTGCCTCATCGTTATCGTCATCAGCGTCATCATTGGTCGAGCTTCTTTCTCCGGTTGAGCTTCTTTCGCCGTCATCGTCACAGCGTCATCATCAGCGTCATCGTCATAATCACCGGCATTAAAATCGTCATCGTCATCATTAAAATCGGCTGAGCTTCTTTCATCGTCATTAAAATCGTCATCAGCGTCATCATCATCATCGTCGTCTTCTTTATCTTCGGCGGCATCATCATCTTCGGCGCCTCCGAGAGCCTCCCCAAGCATTCCCATTTCCGGCGAGCATTCCTTCCTTGCGTGGATCTCCGCCGTGATGGTCGACCTCTGCAGTCATGGTCGACCTCCGCTGCCACTTTCTGGGATGAAGAATGGGGTTTGAGATGAAATTTTTTATTTTTAATTTAAAGGGTATTTTGGTCTTTTTCAATAAAAATTGGGTTTCATTTTCATGACATACCAAACATATTTTCAAATTCTATATCCATCTCCATTTCCATTTACATATTCATTTCCATTTCTATATCTATCAAAATCAATTCTAGTGTACCAAATGGGCATGAGAAACAAGCACGATGTGGAGGACTAATGAGAAATAGTGAAAGGTTGACGGATTATGTCCTTTGCAAAATGACTAGGAGCATGCTCAGCAATTAAAGCATAATTATGGGGGCATTGCCACAGGCCTTCGGATCGCAAGTAAGCTTCAAGTACAAAACATCATTGTTGAAACTTGGAAGTGATTCTATTACAGCTGTAAATATGCTGAAGAACATGTTAGAATGAGAGGAGGTAAGCTCAAGCATATTGAAGCAGATAGGCAATGAGCTGAAAGGCTTTAGTCAGGTTCGATTTAATCATGTGTATAGGGAAGCAAATTTCTGCGCAGATAGTTTAGCAAATATGAGCTTTGTACAGGAAATGGTGGAAGAGGTTTTTGTGACTGGGTGGGGATTACTCACTCACGCCACAACAAACATCAACCATGACAGTCAATAGCAAGAATGATCAAGATGGAGGATGAGATCTATGCAACCAAAAGGGTGTCGTCATTGCTTTTATTTCACTCACCATTCGGTTGAGCTCTTTTGTTGCTGTCGCGAAGGAAAGGGAGGGGACATGAGGACAATGTTACTGGTTCTTCTCAGATTTGAAGCGGCAGAGGAAAATCAGAGGGGGAGACGTCAACATCGCAAATCAAAGAGGGACGTCGGAGAAGGGAGGTAGCGATGATGATGTGTTTTGCAAGTGGACACTAGAGAGATTGATTCCAGATCTGAAATGTATATGAAAATATGAAGATTAGTGCGGAGATGGTGATGAAATTGGTGCTGGAGACAACCAATGATGCTGGTGTCGGAGACATCGACGGCCAAAGGTGCCATCGTCGACTGCGACAATGAAGGTGAAGACAAGTGAAAAGTGATGATCAGGCATGACATAAGAGTTGAGATAGAGTGCGTGGTTGAGAATAATTTTTTTTAACGGTGATCAGGAAAAAACCATCTATAAATTTACAAGTTCTTTTTAAATTTTTTAAATTATTTTTAAAATCTGTAAACTCCTTCCTCCCAACGGATTCTCAAACACACCTAGAGATAACAAGTGAAGAAAGAAATGAGGTTGAAATCGAGTTCCATCAATTTTGATGGATTGGCTTCCATCGAGAACTTGGTTGCATCACTTCTGGCTTCAATTTCAGTTCTCCAGCTTCAGGTCCTTGCTACCAAATGGGGTATAAGGGTTTTCATGATCCTTATTAGACTTTTCTAAATTTACAACGGCATAAATTGTTTTACTCTAAAAAACTGTCCTTATTTATGATCTTATTAAGGGTTTGTTTAGAAGTTATTTTGAAAATAGCTTTTATAGATTTTGAAGCAAAATATAGGTTTTGGAGAATAGATTTTGGAAAATAACTTTTACAGATTCCAAGGCAAAACTTAGGTTTTGAAAAGTGATTTATGTTTGCGAAGTTATTAGCTTTTACGGATTTTAAGGCAAAAAAATGTGTAGGAAAGAGGAAAGAAAAAGAAGGAAAAAAGTAGGAAAGAGGAAAGAAAAAGAAGGAAAAAAGTAGGAAAGATAAAAGAGAAAGAAGAAAAAAGTAGGAAAGATGAAACCTAGGTTTCAAAACCGAGGTTTTGTAACCAAGATAACTTTTCAGAAAAAAATTTTATACTTGGACAAAACATAAATTTTGGATAAAAATCTAGATTTTGAAACTAAACCTAGATTTCAGGAAGTCATGACAAACCAGCCTTGAATGGAGGGATTGGAGGTAATTTTGAAAAACGAGTTCCAATATGTTATTTTTTTTTTGCCAACAGACATTGACAAATTTATGTGGCATATATTTAGCGTGAAAAATTAACGTTTCATGCTTTCAAATATTTAAACAAATTTATGTCAGGTATTAATAATTGCATATAATTAAAATATCAAAATAAAAGTTAGACCATAAAGAAGATAATAAATATTAAAAACAATTTTACTGATGTTTTTACTTAAAAACAATAATAGATATAGATGCGAAATGTATATAAGATATTTAATGACTGTAATAAAAAATAGAGTTAGGTATTTGGTTTGTTTGTTATAGCGTTTAAAAAGATCAAAAGATCAAACGCACGTTAATTATCTCGATTTGCGTTAAAAAATAGAGTTAGGTATTTCACAAAATAAAATAATCATTTCATATATTTATCTCGATTTACGTAAAAGTATTTCTGCACGCATTTCACAGGTATTTAACCTGTCACTTGCTTTCCAATTTAAAATATTTTTTTCTTTATAAAAAATGTCAACCCATTCAATTATAGACACGTAAATGCCCAAAACAAATTATATGCTGCAGGTCTTCGAACGGATTGTCTGCTATGCAACATATTTACATCAGAAATGAACCATTACTAATAATTAAATGCGTAATCCGTTCCGCCTCCATATAAATGATTCACACCACGAGCTTAGCTGGGCAAATGGTACTGCATCACTGGTGAGAGTTGAGGCAGTTGCGTGGAGCAATTGGAAAGGTAAAGCTGAAGTGCTGCAGAGTCAACCTTGAGCTCTTAATCTTCTTCCAAGAGAAATGGAGGTTGTTCCTATTCCGGCGGACAAGTACAATGTAGGTTTTATCGGAGCAGGGAAGATGGCGGAGAGTATAGCCAGAGGCGCCGCCCGATCTGGTGTCTTACCCCCTTCTCGGATTCGCACTGCTCACTCCAATCCTGCTCGCCGTGCCGCCTTCGAGTCCTTCGGCGTCAATGTTCTTTCCCGCAATCAAGACGTATTTTCTTATTTACGCTTTTTCCTGCCTTACTAACGACCGTTAATACTTGTTTCTATTTATTTTGTAAAACGATTCACAACTTCTCTGGTTTTCATCACAGGTGGTCGAAGACAGTGATGTGGTCATTTTCTCTGTGAAACCTCAAGTAGGTATTGCCTTGGTCACCAATTGAGCACTTTTTTTATCGAATGTAATTCGTGAAGTTCCAGTGCTATTGTATCTGACATGAATCAAAATGCATTTCGGAGTTATTTGCTGACATTCTTTTTCAGTTTTTAATCAAAGATGGCGCAGATAAGCAAAATTATGCCCCACCCCTCCTTTTCTTTTTTTAACGTATTTTGTCTTGGCTGGATTGCTGGTGCGCTGTGTTTATTGGTATATTTGACACGGATCCTGTCATTTTGCTGCAGTCAAAGAAGTGATCCTGCAGTTAAGGCCACTTCTCACCACTAAGAAGCTACTGGTTTCGGTTGCTGCTGGAGTGAAATTGAAAGATCTCCAGGTTCTGAAATTCAGTATTTTCGATGCTTTTTCACATGTATAATTGGTAATTATTTATATTGGTAGCGTTAGCAATTTATTGGTGTAACCAGAGACGAAAGAATTGCAGTCTATGCCCCCATGATAATTGATCCTTTGTCTTAGCACATTTTTTGGTAGATAAACTGTAACTTCTAACTATTTGTGGATGTTACTAAAATCATTATCAATTTCACATGTAGGAATGGGCTGGTCACAGTCGATTTATAAGGGTAATGCCTAATACTCCTGCTGCGGTAAGCGAGGCAGCATCAGGTATCTTAAATATTTGTTTTCTTCAATAGCTAATCATGTTTTGTTCTTTAGTTGCATATTGTATGCATAGATTTATAGGAGTATTTAATTCATCACATAAGACTCAATGTGACTTTCAAAATGGTCTTTAATGTAATAATGAATCTAGACAACTTCACCATTTATTAACACCTGGTATGATAAACCTTAGTGAGCATATTTTTTCAACTACTGTAGTTTGACTGTTTGATTTATTTATTGTTGTCATATACAGGAGAAGGCCTTCTTGATGTTCATTCACTTTTAGATCACTTCAAGGCTGCCCCTGATTTCTTTTCTCTCGAAGTTGCCAATGATGATGCTTCTAAGCGAGAAAATCTCTCTTTGTTTTTTTTGACTTTTTTCTCTTCAGCATATATGGTATTAGATGAGTTATTTAACTTGCAAGTTATATTACCTGTTAGCTTTATTTAATTAGGATTGTATGCTGCCAAATATTGACCTAAGGAAATTCTATTAAGAATATGAAACTGGATATCATGGTTTCAAACACTTGCATCGTATATTGAGGGATTGGAGGATTTTTATTCCATAAGTGATACACATGTTCCTTCTGAAATTGCAAGTGCCCTTTCGTGTGTTATAATAGTTACATGCTTAAATATAAAAAATCTGAATTCACTTTGTATTATTTGCATTTCCATTAGGAATCCCTTTTCTTCACTCGATTTAATTTTAACAATTCTAAGATACCCATAGGCAATAGCATTTATAATCTCTCAACACTATGTAATCTTATCATACCACTCACTATAAATAGTGTGACAAGTCATGCCCATATTATTCCGGCACCTATGTTTTGTTTTATTATTTATATATGCATGGTTTCCTTTATCATCTTCATCTTGGATTGTCATATTGCTCATTATTATGAACAGAATAGCAAATCATAATTCAAATTCCATTTTAATAATATTTTCATATTAACTCTATACGCTGTGATTCAGTTTTGATGTGGATAATGGATCCAAGGCTGCTGATTATATTCAGGTTTGTTCACTATTTTCCACCTGCTGGTCTGAATATGATTTTTGTTTGTTACGGAGATAGCTAGATGGAGTGTGTGCATGATAATCTTTGATGTGCCAGATGGTGAGTTATTCCCTGTGTTATTGAACGTTTTTTAGATGTTTGTTCATGTTGATTTATGGTTATGGTTGACCTTGCAGGATGTAGTGGCTAGATGGCCCCCACTTCGGCCTTTATGTTTGATTTTAAAAATGTTATTGCAGCAAAGAGAACTAAATGAGGTGTGTGGTCACTTAGAATTTTTTTTCCCTTTTTCTTACAATCTGTGCTCCAGTTTACCTGATTCATTTTTTTGTTCCCATTATGCAGGTATATTCTGGTGGGATTGGTTCTTATGCTCTCCTTGTCATGCTCATGGCAATGCTACGAGTAAGTGATTCTAAAATCTGCTTTTAACATTCTCATTGGTTCTAGCTTGCTTATTGGTATTAAATGTGTAGCTTCCTCATTCAACATATGATCTACCTGTAGGCCAACAGTAATAAATGACTTTATCTTTTTTCTGGAACAATGAAGTGTATTATTTAACATTGCATAAGACATCTGACAATTCCTTAACCAATGACTTATCCTGCTTACATACATGGTGATGTTGTTTGTGCTACAGAATGTCCGTGAGAGTCAAGTATCTGAAGAACACAACTTGGGAGTCCTTTTGGTGTGTATCTTCTGGTCAGCATCTTGTGTACAACTATCATTGCTGGATATAGTGTTTTGATGATGCAATCAATATTGTTAAGTAGTATCCTATTCCTACGTCTTAAATGGAAAACTTAAACTCAATGTTTCACCGTTTGTTGATCTTTAGGATGCCTTCTTTTGTCATGCTTTAACTTTAGCAGTGTCAATATGTTCATGGGGTTTCTGGTAAACTTGATAGAAAGTTTATTCTTAACTTATAGATAGTTTTAAAATTAGATGAGTTTATAGTTGTGGTTAGAAAATGGTTTTTCATTCTCTGGATGTTTTCAAAAGATGCATAAATATAATCCAAACCCAACAATTTGCAAAGGTTACTTTGACTAGCTGAATCCTTTTAAATTAAGTTCATATGTCATTTCTTTTAAAATTCTTTTACTTTTTTTTCTTTGTTTTAGCTATACTGCCTGTAGTTTTCTTTACCTTTGTTGGTAGTAATTGTCTTTATCCTAGATATTTGTTATTACATTCTATAACTATAATTGGAAATGGAGAATTTAATGCTATGTTTGGTGCAGTGGAAAGAAAGCTTGAGAAAGGGGTACGGTGATGGGAAGTAGTTTTACTTGCGTTTGGTTGGTGGGAGCCACTCTTCCGTCAGAAATGAACTTTCCCATGTTTGATCTTCTATGGAAAGGATATTTTTATGACAATATAATTGCTCATCATATTTATAATTTTTTGAATCTGCCTCTTGCCTTAATTTATCTACCTCCATCACAAAACCATGAAGGTTAGTTAGTAGGCACAATTTGATATTTAAATAAGTTATTTTAAATAAGTCTTTAGGTTTCTTTAGGGACAAGGAGGTTGGTTTGTAGGCACAATTTGTCCGATCTATATGATCCCAGTGTTTGTAGATTTTTTTGGATAAAAGAAAAGGAATGTTTTTTTATGTCTTTGATCACCCCATTATAATAATCCAAGTCATCGTTTATACTTATTCTCCTACATTTTCAAACTGAGGTATTGCGGAAGCTGTCACTTATTCATATACTTGTAATTTCTATTGTGGGGTGATCGTACATTTGGCACTTACAAGTTAAGTTTGAAGTTAAGTTTCGGATGTGTGTAGGGGTTTGTTCAAATTTGTTCAAATCTGTTGTGTGTATGGGTTTGTTAAAATTTGTAGTTAAGTTTCTGTTGTGTT
>JANTPZ010026168.1:11306-21879 GCA_025593235.1 Vachellia pachyceras
TTGTTAATAAAAATGGAAAGGATAAAATTGAATCCCCATTTTTATTAATCTCGAGCTCCCTAATGTTCTTATCTTAGCCACTAAAGACCGAAGGTACTTTGTAATTTTTTTCAGAAAAAAATGTGACCCAAAAGCTTCATTATTCATTTTTCTTTGAAAAGAGAATGAAAATGATATTGCGGCAAATCGATTTGATCACTTCATTATCCATAATTAATTTGTGCACTGAAAAAAGGAAAAATATAGGGAAATTTACTGTACAGTCCCATATAAGGGACTTATTTATCAAATGGTCCCAAGTTTTAAAATATTTATCAAATGGTCCCAGAGGTGTTGTCAATACAGCGCATGGTGTTGTCAATGCAGCGCATGGTGTTGTCACGTGACAACCCTTGACAACACCATAAGCTAAATTGACAACACCTCTGGGACCATTTGATAAATATTTTAAAACTTGGGACCATTTGATAAATAAGTCCCTTATGTGGGACTCAACAGTAAATTTCCCAAAAATATATACCCGTAAGTCAAATGTATCTAAGTTAAATAGTATACATGATGATGCATAGTGTATCTATTTATTAATTAATTAAATTAAATTCGTATAACCAATATTCATGTATTCTTAACGGCTCATTATCTTCATAATTGTAGTTTTCTCTCGTGTGAACAGATTTTCAAATATTGCAAGTTTTTATTGGACACATAATTCACCCCCTTTTTGGGTGACAACCAGCTGTTACAAGGGGAAGCAGGTTGTTTATATATTGATGTCACACCTGTGTTATGCCGACCCTGATTGAACATGGGCCTCATTGTACAACATCTCTAACACCTTACTTCTCTTTAACTTCGATAGAAACTAACAATGAATCACTTAAATACCTTTAAAACATTTAAAATAGCAAAACAAGTGAATTTAAAACTTTTAGACCGAGTTAATATTCACTTGTCACTATTCACTTGGTAAATTCCAGATTTTTTGTCAACTTTAAAAATTCATAATTAAATATAAAAAAATCATAATCAAATGGTTCAAGTATATAATTAAAGCTTATTAAATTCTCTACAAGGGAAAAAATACTCACATGACCAATTTCTTGACCAATCATTCCAAAAAATTTCGTAAAAATTTACTGTTTATTTGGTAATTTCTCAATTTTCCAGTTTTCCCTCTGTAACATTCCGGCAGAAAAAAAAAGAAAGAGAATCAGAAGAAGAAAAAAAGAGTAAAAGTGTGGAGGGGCATGGGTGTCATTTCCCTCCCACACTTTTAATGGGCATGTTTGGATAGTCCGTTGGGAGAATGGACACAGATTACAAGGTAAATATGTGAGAGGAATTTTGTCTCGGTAAGCGCAGGAATGGCTTTTGGGGAGGCAAAACAGCTCCTCCCTTATTCGATTTTCATTCTCCAGAGTCCAGAGAGCATGAAGCGAACGAGACAGGGAGAGAGCGTCAGTCGACGGTGCCTCTTCTCACCGGAGGAAGGCGTCTTTCACCGATACAAGCACGGATTCGGGTTCAGGTGAGTCTCCTGAACACTCCTATACCTTCAGATTTTTCTATTTTTACTATTTTGAGACCTCTTTCCATTCTGGTGTCTGTGGAAATTAAGGTAAAAGGATGGATATATGCAGCACACCTACGTAAGATATTGAAAAAAAAAAGAAATTGGCCAGGGGTTATAACATATATTTGTGCTATTCGTGTGTGTGATGTGCATGAGTATGTGTTTGTTATTCTCCGACTTTGGGATCTGTATGCGTGGGAGTATGCTATCCTGATAGGCTAAGCTCGTTTATGAGAAAAAAAAGGATTGGTTAGATGAATAAAAGGTGAAGAATGAGAGGATTTGTGTTGAAAATAATATTATATGATTTCCCTTCTCATTTGCTGTTGAAACCAAATCTGTGCCTTGTGCTTTGGGGGATTACATGTGGATTTGAGGCTGAAAACTAATTTAAATTTTCTGTTATAATGCTCCATCATGTGTTATAGGTGCTTGGGAAAATAACTTTTCAGATTGTGTATTGGGAACTGATTGAAATATTATGAGGGGAATGATTAAAAGCTAAGTGTTACTGCGAGTTGTGTTGTCTAAATGCTATCTAAATAGATGTCGTTTATAATAAGATAGAAATACTAACAGTGTATGTGCTGGAGCTGGAAAATAAAATCAATCAATTATACCCTCTTGTGACCAATAGGAAGAGGGAAGTCCCTATAAAGCTTAGCGCTAAGGTGTATATCAGCATGAAGGAGGTTATTGAGGCAAAATTTCCAGATCTAAAGTGAGCCTTATGAATATGGAATTTTCAGAATTAAAGTAAGGGTTTTGTGAAGATTAGAAGGATCGATATGAGGTTTGATGCCTCTAGATACCAGACTATTATTTTGAATTGATATTTTTTTTCTCTAGATTAGGTGCTGAAAATAGAGATATAGTCCTCAAAAAGGGGGGAAAACAGAAAAAACAGAGTTTTGGTTTTGGGTTGAGGGTGATGGTTATATGAATCTAGATTCATGATTTTCTTTCCCCTACCCTGTTTTGAGAAAGGGGAAAGGCAAGATTATATAATTGTTGTAGCTGTTACTTGTTGGTTTCAATTGTGGAATATTTGAGGGATGAAGTTGGTGCTGATTTAATATAGGCAAGAATGAGGTATAAGTGTTTCTAAGTTAAATAAATATGGTATTGTGGTAGTTGGTGTTAGAAAATTGAGCTATATGGCTTATTTGAGTTTCTGGTTTTATGTCAGCTAAAAAGGGAGCTAATAGTCTCCTTTGCCCATGAAATTTGGTGATCATTTAGTACACATGTCAAGCTTTAAAATAAGTCATAGAACACATTATTTGGATAAGTGAATTGTAAATTATGAATTTTTCAATAGGTTCAGAAAACTGGGAAAACGGTTTTTCTAAGGGAAATTTATTGTTCAAAAACCTCGTATTATCAATGGGACCATTTGATAAATATTTTAAAACTTAGGACCATTGGATAAATATATTTACTATGTGGGATTGAACAGTAAATTTCCCATTTTCTAATGATGCAGCTGACTTTGTGTAGCTTTTAAACTGGTCAAATGGTCTTTGTTGACCATAAAATTTGGCAAGTAAATAGTACCCATGATAAGCTTTAAAATGAGTCATAGAGTGCAATGTTTGGATAAGTAAATTGTAAGTTATGGGCTATCAAAAGTTAGCTTTAAAATATGGAAATATGGAAAAGTTAGCAAATAAGCTGAACTTTGGAGCACTAATTTTGGAATCTGGGTTGATGATAAATTGTGAATGATAATTTTCTTGGAAAGAGGATGTAGAGCTTTAACTAAACACTTGAATGACTACATTCGGGGTTTTATGGTATAAGTTATGATTTTTTTTCAAAGCTGGTTATAGATTTAGGAGTATTATTGGTGTTGATTAAATATTGTATATATTATTGTTAGGAAAGGAAGAAGAAGAAGAGTTGGAAGCTTATACATTGAGAGCATAAAAGTGAGTGAATAGCGTCCCATTATAGTTTTTATAAATTACATTTTGTTATCATCGTATCTTGATATTTGTTATTTGTTACCATATTTTGAGTATGGTTTCATTGATAAAGATTTCTTGAAATTATTTGATTTTCTCATTTATATTATGAAGAGAAAGGTTTGAGGAGCTGATTTAATGTTATTCATGTGTCCAATTTTGTTTGAATTGAATACTTAATTGTGGAAGTCGAAAGAAAGACTGTATAGAATTTTAATTCCTGCATAGAGACGACAAAAAGAAATAATACTTTCATACTTTACGCATGCTTGAAAATGATGTTGATATACTCTATGCATACTTGATAATGGTTTTGGTGTATTATTTTGCAAACTTTCATGTTGGGATCCTTGTTACAAATTATTTCAAAATAGTTTATTATTAAAGGCGACTTGAAAGTTGATCCCATGCATGCTTGAAAATGCTTTTGAAAGGACTGAATACAGAACGCTGGTTACTAACAGCAGTACTGTTAGTCCTTAGTGCACCATGGTTAATCTCAAGCTTGCTTGATATTCGTGAGTATTGACTCACGCCTGCTATTCGTGGGGTTATTCATGTGCCTGCTATTCGTGGCCTCAAGCCGCGCCTACTAGTTACTTAGCCTCGTGAACTGTGTGTTCACGCCTTGTTTTCATGACCTCGAGCTACGCCTGGTTATTTACCCTTGTGGACTGTGTATCCACGCCTGCTATTTTGTTCTGTTGAAGTCCTACCAAAATACCATATTTGGAAATTGTTATTGTATATCTATTATGTTAAACAAGTTATAAATTATTTCAAACTAGTTTATTATTAAAGGCGACTTGAAAGTTGATCCCATGCATGCTTGAAAATGTTTTTGAAATGACTGAATACAGAACGCTGGTTACTAACAGCAGTACTGTTAGTCCTTGGTGCACGATGGTTAATCTCGAGCTCGCTTGATATTTGTGAGTATTGACTCACTCCTGTTATTCTTGTACCTATTATTTGTGGCCTCGAGCCGCGCCTGCTGGTTACTTACCCTCGTGAACAGTGTGTTCGTGCCTGTTTTCGTGGCCTCGAGCTGCGCCTGGTTATTTACCCTCGTGGACAGTGTGTCCATGCTTGTTATTTTGTTTTGTTGAAGTCCTACCAAAATACCATATTTGGAAATTGTTATTGTATATCTATTATGTTAAACAAGTTATTCGACCACATTTGAAATGGATGCATGTTTTATTGCGCATCTTCAAGCATGAATTGATTATATCCTTCAGAAATTGAGATTTACCATTATGTTATTTATTGGAATTAAATCCTTTAAACTTTTATCTTCAGTTTCATTAAATATATAAATGGGACGTTATCCACCGGAAATTTATTTTGACTTCAGATAGCCCGATTGATCCTATACCTAAGCGTAGAGCCTCATTGTTGTTATGAAAGACGTTGGCTTATTTTGTAACTGCTGTTTGACGTATATAAAAACTTATATGTACGCATTATTTTTAAAGGTTATGCACTCCACGTAATCTATAGGTGAGGTCCCTATGATTGTATTATATGTTGATACCGCAAAATATATTTTTATGGCATAATCTTGATAAAAGAATGGTACATTGTGTTATTTAGTATTTTAGCGAGTGGACAAATGATATGGATTTTTTTTAAATGAAAGGCTTAAGGAATGTGACATTTCTCATGTTCCGTGCTAGTCACCTCTAAATTTAGGGCGTGACACCCTCTACTTTCAAGCTTATGATGTGATTATTTTTCTAGAAAAATATCATACAAATTGGACCTCCATTATTAGTGTTCCCTGTTACTTCAACTTTGCTTCTTGTTAAGGGTTTTGGACCCTTTTAAGTTAACTTACATGCTTGTATCCTTTTCTTGCATACATACCTCTAGTTTATCTAGTAATACCACCTGCTTGGTGTATTACACAACATAAGTATCATGCTTTATAGTGTAGGTGTTTAGATACAAATATTTCACAAGCACCAAATATGTAGCACAATGTATACAACTTTCCATTGATTGCTTGAAATCATGTGCCCCCCCCCCCTCATGCCTCCACTATCTTGCTCTTATTCTCACTTGAACTTTGACCCTATGGATGTTATTATTTAGGAGAATGAGATTTCAAGAATCCCAGTGTGACACACCTTACTTGCTTCTCTTTAATCTCATTAGAGACAAAAAAAAAAAAAAAGAACCACTTTTATGCCTCTGAAATGCTTTAATGGGCCAAACATGTGAATTTGAAAATTTATAACCGAGTTACTATTCACCAGTCACTATTCACTTGGTAAGTTCCAGATTTTTTGGTATCTTTAAAAATTCATAACTAAAAGTAGAAAAATCAAAATCAAGTGGTTCAAGTCTCTAATTCAATCTCATCAAGTTATATATAGGGGAAAAATACTCATTTGTCCAATATCATGACTAATTATTCTAGAAAAGTTTGTGAATAAGTACTATTCATTTGGTTATTTTTCAATTTCCAGATTTTTCCCTTAATTTTGGAATATCATAACTTTTAATGTACGCATCTAATTTAGCAAACTTTAGCTCTTGTTAACCTTTGGAATGTGTGGTATTTTTTTTTTTTGGAAAATTTCTTAACCATTAGACTTCATTTGCTATTTTTCCCTGTTACTTCAAGATTAATGTTAACAAGGGCTTTGGACTCTTTTGGATTATCTTTCATGCTCATTTCTCTTCTTGCATACATGCCTCCAAATTTTACTTGCCATCCAACATTATTGGCCCATTGTATAGTATACATACTGAGCATCATAGTATAAATAATTACATACAATTGTTACTCAACTCAATAAAGGCCACTTAGCATAATGTAAACCTTTCATTGCCTCCTTAGCATCATATAACCTTCTTCATGACTCCACCATCTTGCTTTTACCTTTAATTGACTTTGACCCTAGGGATGTTATAGTTTGGAAGAATGAGATTTCAAGAATCAGTAGCAAAATTACTACCAATTACATTAACATACATGATTGTCACAAAATTATAATTTAGCCATGCATACTTTCAAAAGTCATTACATAAAGTTCAAGGTGCACATAACTATGACCTATCACATGTAATGACAACTAACACATATTTAACATGCAAACATGGAAACATTCCATAACAACAACCGTGAACAATATTAATTAGCATGATAATAATCGTTGATACCTTAGCTCCTTAGCTTGTTCACTTTAATTGGTGGCTTGCCTCTTGATCTTTGGAGCCCCTTCATTCCAGTATGAACTCCTACACATCATAATAATGCATTTGGCATTAATAACAAGCCACTAATAATGTATTACATCCCTTAAAACTTCTTTAAGTCTTTCTTGAACTTTAAGGGTCTTAAAACTCTTAACTTTACTTGAATATATTTCTAATGCTTCCAAAATCCTTTTCCCACTTACGCCCTACACAATTTTTCATTCTAAACTCAATGGAAGTATCAAAAACATCAAAATCTCACTTATTCTACCAATTCCCCTGTAAACCGAAAATCAGAAAAATAAATTGCCAAAGTGGATTTTTCAATTTTGCTCTCTTGACACTTGCATAATTTTGTTTCTAATACATTTCCCAATCATTATTTATCTCAAAATTAATCCTCCCCATACAAGAGAAATTTTGTGCAGCACCTCCCCTAGGGCTTCAAGATGGCAAAAATTCATATACAACTCAACCCATCACAAAACAACTACCAATCAACTCCAAATCATGCATAGAATTGATTTCTAACATCTATTGCTTCTAAATACCTCTCTTCTTCATTTTCTCTCTCTAACATCATATGGTTCCAGCAGCAAAATCCACCATGAAACATGAAAATACACTTGTATGATTGAAGAGGAGAAGCTAGAGACTATGAATATGCAAAAGTTGTGAGAACTTACCTAGACTTGACCTTCTTGTGGATTTTTTGCTCTCTTGGTCTCTTCCTCATCTTCACGCCATTTCCCTTTTTTTCTCCTTGAATGGATGACTTATGGTGCAGAAATGTTGTGGAGAGGGTGTCTTAAACATAAAAAAAAAAATCTGCACTCTTAATTTACTAAAATGCCCTTTAACCTTAACATAGTTACAAGATGTCTTGGATAAGTCTTGGCTCTTGATTTTTTTCACTTTCCAAGTGGACAAATCTCATGAATCAAGAGTATGATCTTGTCATATGTCCATATGACTCACCACTTGTGATGTCATAGGGTTTATGTCACCTAAACTGCGGGCCCCACGTGTACTAAAAAAGTAATTTTTATCTTGCTAGAAATGCTTTTTGGCAATTTTTTTTATCATTGGACTTGTTTAAGGTCATCAAAAATTCCCAAAATTCACAAGATACCTCCATAATTTTTTTCCTGTTTTGCTTCTAGTATTGCTCGTAATTAATTTTTAGAGAAAACCCATTTCCAGGGTTTTTCGGCCTTATCTTTTCTATCGGGGAAACTACTCTTAATTTTATAAAATACTAGAATTTCAGAGTTATTTTATCTTGCTATGATATCTGAGGCCTCTGTATATTGTAAATAATTAAATTTAATTAGTTATTTATTAAATATCCAAATATTAAATAACCTTTGAAATTTCCGCAAAGGTTATTCTTATCATTCTAGTCTGAACCATGCCTCAATTATAGATTAGTTGAGTTTTCTCTGTCTTTAAGAACTCTGTGAATTTTTTTTTATATTTTAGTCAAACTTTGATCAAAATGCCCTTTGACTTTTACTTAATTACCAAAATACCTTTAAACAACTTGGCAGGCAATTTGGTCCCTTAAATCTCAAAATACCTCTTTAGTCCCATTTTCAACTAACATTTGGGTCCCTTAACTTTCCACTTGACCCTTTTGTACTTTGCTTTTCTCAAAATGGCCATTTTGCCCTTACTTTTTTCTATGTTAGGCAAATAGCATTTTCACTCTTTTCTTTTCCTTTCCTTTTCTTCCCTTTCCTTACATTCTCTGAAAACCTTAATTTAACTTTAATTACTTGTTAGCCTTTGTATCCGGTTATTGAAAATCTGAATATTACAACACATAATTACATACAATTGTTACACTACTCAACATAAATCACTTAACATAATGTAAACTTTTCATTGCCTCCTTTGCATCAAATTATCTTCTTCATGCCTCCACCATCTTGCTTTTACCCTCACTTGACTTTAACCCTAGGGATGTTATGGTTTGAGACAATGAGATTTCAAGAATCTCAGTAGCAAAATTGCTATACATTTGCATTAACATACATGATTGCCACACAATTACAATTAGCCATGCATATTTCAATTGCTAAACATATAAACTAGAAATGCACACAATCATGACATGTCACATCCAATGGCCATTAATACATATTTATCATTCAAACATGGAAACATTCAATAATAACAATCATGAACAATGTTAATGAAAGTGATAGTAATTTTTGCTACCTTAACTCCTTAGCTTTTACTTGAATTTGGTTGGCTTGCCTCTTGGACTTTGAGCCTTCCTCTTTCCAAATTAGACTCCTACACATCATGATAATTCATTTAGCATTATTAACAAGCCACTAGCAATACATTAGATCCCTTAAAACCTCTCTAAGTCTTTCTTGAACTTTAAAGGTTTTAAAACCCTTAACTTTGCTAGAATTGTTTCTAATGCTTCCAAAGTCTTTTTTTCACTTATATCCTACACAATATTCTACTTTTATATATGAAAATGATTATATATATATTTAATAAAACATTAGCCACATTAGCTATTCTGGAAAAACAATAATTAATAAAACAATAGAACAAAAGTTAGAAGAAAATTACAGTGATAATCCATTAATTCATTGAAAAAAATATAAGCATTTAGCAAAACTAGAATTAAAAGATTATAGTAAAGAAATAAACTGCAAGCCATATCCATAGATAGAACAAGATAAAAAAGAATTTATAATGCATGTAAATGAAATGAAATCATGTAACTTAATAAGAGAAAGTAGATCATAATATTCTTCACCAGCTATGATAGTAATAAAAAATAATGAAGATAAATGAGGAAAATCAAGAATGGTAATAAATTATAAAAATTTAACTAATTTAGCAGCAAGAAACAGATATCACATGCCAAAAATGGAACTTTTAATTAATTTAATAAAAGGGAAAACAATATTTAGTAAGTTTGACTTCAAAATAGGATTTTTTTTCAAATAAAATTAGAAGAAGAAAGTAAGAAATATACAACTTTCAGTATTTCATAAGGATTATATGAATGGAATGTATTTCCTATGGGTTTTCATAATAGTCCCAGTATACTTTAAGAATATGTAACTAAATTGTTATTACCAATAAAAGATTTTACAGTGATTTGTATATATGATATATTGATATTTTTTTATAATTAAAAAGAACATGAATATCATTTGGAGCAATATTTAAGTTTAATAGAACAAAAATGATTAAACATTTCAACTAAAAAGGTAAAATTAAGAAAAAATAAGATAGAATTTTTAGGACAATAGCATCAATAGATAGGATAGGAATCTAGAATTACAAAAACATATAAGTAAAAAAGTATTAGAATTCTCTAAAATAAAGAGTAAAAAAGAATTACAATAATTTTTAGTATTAGTAAATCAAAATAGAAATTATATACCAAATTTATCAAAATTAATAGCAAAAATATCAAAATTAGAAGAAGAAGAAGAAGAAGAAAGTAAATGAATTTATAATGAAGATACTGAGAAAATAGTAAATCAAATAAAATAATTATGTCAAAATTTACCTACCAACTAATGACAACAAAAAATGGATAATTTATAATGATGCTTCAAATAATTATTGGGGAGCAACATTATATCATGAAAATAACAATAGAGAAGAAATTACAGCAAGATATGCTAGTGGAAAATTTAATAATAGTCAAAGTAATTATAGTTCAAATTGAAAAGAATTTTTAGCTATAATAAAAGCAGAAGAAAAATTTGAACACTAAATTTATTATAAGGACAAAAATTATTACATATCATACCTCTCTCTGTGCTTTTTAAAAAAATCAAGGTTT
>JANTPZ010026284.1:0-10376 GCA_025593235.1 Vachellia pachyceras
TTTTTTTCTTTAATTGAATTTTACTGTAAATTTATCGTTTGTATATGCTCATGCGCAAGCCTCCATTTGGGGGGCCACCAACCTGTCCACGCTCCGTGTCCCGCACGTACTTCCCAAGAGATTTTAGTTTGGATAATTTTTTAGTCATGTCACCAACCCTTTTACTGTACAATCAGGAAATTTTATTTGACCATTTTTTACATTATCAGATATAACTGAAATTTTTACTAGTGACATTTTCATATTTATTTTCCTTTTTATGAAAGAAAATGACAAGGAAAATGATTGGAGGAGCAACTCTCTCTCTCTCTCTCTTAAGATCGAAGAACAAGAAAGGCATTCTAATTACACAATTAATTGCCAGTTTGATTCGATAAGGTGAAGGAAATTACATGTAATTCAGATTTATTTTATTGATTACATTGTGTGTTTAATATAGTAATGTAATTTTTATTATAGTAATTTGCACCATATAACTTAAATTATATAATCTGAATTACAACTTATATAAATTAATATGTAGATAATTGTACCTTTTATTAGTCAATGTTATATATTTACATTCTTCATTTTTAATCTTAATTTAGTCAAAAAATTTATTTTAAATTTTTTTATAAATAAAATATGAATTTCATTTCATAATTTTTTTGATAATATAGAAGACGTTATATAACTAGCGTTACATTATATTTTCCATTCATTTCATTACATTGCCTTTCCGTATACTCTGACCTGACTATAACTTGCTGTTATTTTCATTCTTGTGAAAACGGGTGGAGAGGTTGATGAAATTTCAACTTATCAGAATTGATTTTGCGATAATAATCTAAAAATGTTTATAAGGATATCCAACCAGGCTCAAAGACAGTTGTTGTTAATAGGGAACATAGCCGTTAGTTAGAAAGATTAGTTTCAAATTAAGTTTGACAAAACCAGAAAGCCTTGTGCATGGCGTGGTTCTTATGTCGCAATGGAAGGGGTTTTGAAGAAAGACAGGGATTCAACATAACTGCGGATAAAACAAAAGAATGTAATCGATAGCTTCAAGCCTTCAGCAGAAACACCTTCCCCTGAAACACAATTCAAATGAGCAAAGCTAAGCCCCCGTGATATAACGTTGCCCCACAATCTGCCCCATACAATGATGATACAACGTTACATCTTACCACTTCATCCTCGTCAAATCATATCATATTAGTATTAGACTTGTGTATAAAACAAGCATTTATAACGGATGTTACAATGGTAGCACCGAGGCAATATTTCAGCCTCCATTCTTTACAATGTTATGCTTTCCTCATGAAGCCTCTTGACCTGGACTCCTATTGTTATTGTTAGCACCATCAGAAAGCTGAACCCATAAATTTTGACTTCTTTCGACTCCATTTGTATCACAACCATCAGAAAACTGGGCCCACACACTACATTTCCCCTCTCCACTAAATTCATCTTCGCACCCTGCCACTGTCTTTAGCAGTTCTGATTGCAACAATGGACAGTTCTCCTTCAGATACTCAAAACTATCAGACTGCATCACAGCTGCACCACACAGGAAACAAGAGAGATAACGAGAATCAACTAGTTATAGATCTGTGGGTCACTGATGGATGCTTTCTTGATTTGACTTGGGTCTAGAAGGCAAACAGATCTATAAAAAAAATTCAGATATTCAAATTCATTGGATGTTATAGGCAGCAAAAAATTGGTGTAAACGCAAAATCTAGTGACTGTGAATGCAAGGCAACTGTGGAAGCATGACATCAAACTTCGCTAGGTTTTATTCATGATAATCCTATGATACTTCATTGCATATCAAACAAAGCTCCATTTACAAGGCAAGAGGCGGGTTTAAGCTCAACTCAGAGCTAACTCCCCTCAATGACGAACTGGGAGAATTGGTGCATTTTAAACTGCCAATAAATAAGAATAGTTGAGTTTATACATGAAGAACTAATGCCCCGCTTGGTACGCAGAATTGGTTTTGATGGAAATGGAAATGGATATGGAATTTGAAAGTATGTTTGGTATGCCTTGAAATTGAATCTTAATTTTTATGTAAAATGACCTAAATGTCCTTATCAATATTTGCTCCCTCCTTTTTCATTTATCACCGTCGACCTCCCACCCTGCAAGATGACCTCCGACCTCGCAAGATGACCTCCAACCCTGCAAATTTATCACCAACCCTACTCCCTCCAACCTCCATGCTCATCCCTTCCCCTCCATTGCAAACATCCGACCACCCTATTCCCTCCTTTCTCCTCCACCAGCATTTGTGGCAGCGTCACATCGTGCATCAAAGAAGAGGAAGCTGAGCAAGCGTCATAAATTCTTCCATTGTAAACCACCATCACAAATCCGTCGCAGACCTCTGTCGCAACATCGTGCAGTTCGTGGTCGCAACATCCGACCACCCTGTTCCCTCCCTTCTCCTCCATCAGCATTTGTGGCAGCGTCACATCATGCATCGAAGAAGAGAAAGCTGAGCAAGCGTCACAAATTCTTCCATTGCAAACCACCATCACAGATCCGTCGCAGACCTCCGTCGCAACATCATGGAGTTCGTGGCAACCCTTCGTTGCAGATCTAACCTCCAGCGTTTGTGCTCACTGGAGGTCTATCGGTTTTTGCTCGCAAATCCATCGCAGGAGGTTGGTCGCAGACCCGTCACAATCGCGTAGCCAAATGACAGTCAGTTTGTGCTCACCGATGGATTGATGTTGATGGCGTCGATCATTCCAAGAGGTCTCCGAAGGTCAGTGGTGAAGCAATAGAGTTGGTCTGAATGTGATGAAGATTGAGGGCAAATGTTGAATTCCATGAAATTTTTCCCAAATCCAAGGTTTTATGATGGAAGCCATTTTGATGGAATTGATCCAAAATGGGTTCCACATGGAAATGGAATTGTGATGAATTCCAGCCTACCAAACATGCTGGTATGATGCAATTGGGCTCCATTTCCATTTCCATGAGCCCAATTCCATCATACCAAATAGGGCATAAGATTTCTGACATAACATAGGGTAATCGTCCATGTGGCTGGATAGAAAGCTGATATTTTTCTCCCCATTTCATATAGGGCACACTTTGCAAGCTCAGGTTATAAAAAAATGCCTGAAACATACCAATTACCTATATACTACGTTAGAGCCAGGGCAGGAGGTAAACAATATCAGCGAGTGTATTTTTACTTCTTTCACTCTCCATTCCTTCATACTATGAACAGTAAACTTTGGAAAATGTCAGGTCTTAAGAAAACCAACAGATAGGTTGCAGACATACCCGTGACTTCACCAAGTCTGCCAGTGGCAATGGGTAATTTTTCTTCTTGGTGATAAAATGTGGTAATAAGCTTGTTATTATGCAATTATCTTTTAATATTTTATTTTATTTTCTTTCTGTTTTTTGGGGGGAGGGTGGTTGATGAGATTGTCAACAAATAGCTGGCAAATTATAGCTCATCCAGACTCCAGATAAGGGTCTATCCTACCATGCGAGCATCAAAATACCCAAAAAAAAAAAAAGAACAAAATAAGATAATAAAAATGAGGAGAACCATCCATCCAATTGGCCCCATTATCAAGGAAAATCTTCAAATCAAGCTAATTTTTAGTACATCAGCATCAGACAATAAAAAAAAGAACAAGGGAAATAAACCATGCAAAGAATAGAGAATATGACCACCAAGTGTGCCGAGAGAGTTCACAGAATGTACTTCATACGGTACATAACTATAAATACTACAATATAAAGTAATTGAAGAAAAATATAAACTAGAAAAGAAGATGCCAATATATTATATGCTCAAAATTAGCCAAATACAGATTTTAAATCTAGCCTAGGGTTGGAGGGATAAACAGGAAAACTCACCAACAAGGTTCTCGGCAGCAAATTTTAGACAAATGGACTTTAGTTCTGAGGCATCATGTTGATCAGCAAGGGCCAGAATACATGCAACAGAACCTATAGAAATGTCTTTGCAAAGTATGGACTCACACAACAGTTTAAGTCTTGGCAAGCCATAATTTTCTGCAGCAACTAACAATTTTGCAGCAAATGTATCGGATACCGATGAGAGTGACGAATATGACATGAAGAGCTCTTCATCTTCTATAAGAGCATCTTTATAGATGAAATGAAGTAGTGCCTACTCAACAATAGGGCACAAGAAACATTAGAGAACCAGGCAAAAGATATGCTGCACTAACGAATTTAACAGCAACAAGAAAACAAAATAAACAGAAGAGAGATAGGAAAAGACGTTCTCAGGAATGCCTACCCGGAAAACCTTAGGTTCCATATCAGTAATAATGATTTCAAGATCATCTTCCTCCATCTTATTGGAAAATTCAGTCTCAAATTTAGTAGAACGAGCAGCCAATACAAGCTTATGTGCATGAATCTTTTCCCCAGAAACAGAGAATGTAACGTCTGATCCTTCCTCATTCTCTAATAGCATGCCAAAATGTGATCCAATATCAGAGTCAGGAACCTTTACTGTGTTTAATTTTGAACAATCTATAGATGAAACCACAACACCAACAGTACAATTTATCTTCAAGCAGTCATCTTTAAGGAAGGTCGATGCCTCCAGCTGAGCGCGTTTGAAAAATCGCTTATAGCCCCTAAAAGAAAAAGGCGATAGTAGTATGTCATTCTGTGGACTTATATTACATCAGTGACTTTGCAGAGTTAAGGCATATTAGAAGCTAAATAATGAATGGAATTGTTTGTGAAAGCCGAACATTTGGATGCACCATGCCAGTATTAAAAACACATGATAAAAACAGATCTCTACAAGCAACATAACAGGTTCCTGTGTGCACGCCCAACAGTTAAAATTCCTGTTGCAAATGGCAAGTCTACAGTCTATGGCCAAAGTTGGAAACAGAAGATCCCTGGGAAATTAACTACGTGTCTCTACTAGGCCTGAATAATGTTGACACCAAGACATTCAAAAGAGATGACAGCAGGATGAGAAAGAGAGAAGGCATTTAGCAAGTGCATATACCAGTATACCTTGTTATTCAGACATATAGGAAGAAAACTCATTATTAAGTGAATTGTGCGACTTCCACGGTCCCTTTCTAATGGCACACACCCTTTTACACTTGTACAAAAACTGAGGTACATAACATGTCAATGAAATTGAATAATTGCAATCGTATGTGCCATCTCATGCTCTGGTGTCAGTGTGTTGGCATGGTGCATATTTTTACCATTTTTTGAAGTAATCAGACCTCCAAAATGGACAATAAGAAACTTACACGAAATCCAGCTCATAAGAATGTTAACTCCTCAAACACACCATCTAAAGCACTGCATAATAATTAGCTATTTCCCCACAAATTTCCAAATATTTTTTCCAGCTAACAAAAAAGAAACGGTACATTCCAAGGAAATACGCCATCCTTAGGAAAGCAATCAGATTTGAATTTTGAAATATTAGTAGAAAAACTCACCACATGCTGCCTCTATACTTGAGCGTATAAGGCCCACTTTCAAGCGATCGATCAAAGTGGCTATGAACTTTGTGCTTTCCATTTCCACTCTGGTCCACCAAAGTCAGCTCAAACAGTGCTCGCACATCAGTACCCTCGCTCGCAAGCGCAATGAACACCGAAACATATGTGGAATTATCCTCAGGATTCTTTCCGTCGGGATAGAAATAAATGGCCCACTGGTAATCTCCGACAGTGAAATTCTCGCTAGCTATGTGCTTACCGACGCCGATGCCTTTGGCGAGAGAGAAGCCTTTGATTACAAAATTATGCGAACCATTGACAGTCCCGGTCACCGAGCGGGAGCTAGTGGGCGAGACCAAAATGCTCCTGCTCCTCCCCGGCGAGTTCATGTTGCCCAATCTGGAACGAACAATGACGCTCTTTTCTTCAAAGCTTTATATAATTGCTGGGAGTTTCCTTTCCCGTAAACTTCCCGGACGTTTATCGTAGGTTCTTGTGTGAATTATTTGATTTTGATTTGATAGAAATAAGACATGATAATATAAAAATTAATAAAATTGTATTCTATTTATAAACCTTTAATACAAAAATAACTATAGTTTCCCTCATACCTAATAATAGTTTTAACCTTATTGTTTTGTATTTTTCTCTTCATAAAGATACTTATTGGTTTGCATTAATAAAAATCTTAAAATTTTGTTTATGGATTACAAATGGTATAATGTTCTTGAAAAAAATGCATATTTTATTTATCTCTTTTCTTTTGAGTGCTCTAATTTATCTTTATTCATTCATGTGATGTGCATACATGATAGATCAACCTGATTTCTCAATTGGCAAAAACAGGTTAAGCTTCCATAATAAACTATTTTTAACATTTATTGGCATATTAACTAAAATATAGAACTTATATATATTAAATTGTTCTATTTATCTATGTTTTACATGATATATTTTATATGTTTTTGGTTGGCAAAAAAGAAATTTTGTTTTTTTATAATACAGAAAAATATGCTTGATGTTTAAAATATATAAAAATATTGCTTAAAAGTTATACCTCCCATTTCTCATCCCGTGAATCTGACCCATGAATCCAACACCACTTCAATATATCAAGTTATCAACGTGACATGGATCCTCATCCTCCCTCGTATTACTATGCAAATCTATAAATCATCATGAGTATTATTTATTATTTTCGAATAATATAATTTTAAGACTTTTTTATATTTGTATATAAACATACTTTTGCACTACCATAACAATTTATTAACCTCCCTTACTTCCCTTGGCATAAAATGTTGAAAAAAAAATAAATTGTATTACTTATAACTCATGAATAATAACAATTTATTACAGCAGAAGGAAATCAGAAGCAAAATAAAACCATGCAACTGTATCAGCTACAGGAATGGAAAAGGGATTTGATGTTCTTAAACAATTGTTACAGAGCTTGTGCCAGAACAACGACTCTCTCTTTGCTCTTTTCGGACTAACACTAGCTCATTTGATACGTTAGAATTGATTTTGATGAAGATGGAAATGGAGATGGATATAAATATGGAAAAAAATAGGGGGTCAAAAAATCAACATGGAAATCATTTCTACCCATTTTGAATTCCATTTCCATTTCCAATTCCATCTCCCAATTCCACCATACCAAACAAAGGAAATAAATTCTACCTCTCAATTCCACCATACCAAACATGATGAGAGAATAGTACCTAAAAAAGGCACTTTCAATTAAATGTAGAACTTCAATAATACAGAAGGTATCAGCAAGTTTAATATTAGACCAGCCTGAGCTATTTATTAATAACAAATAAGGACATCGGCGCAGTTCTCAGCCTCTATCCTTACCAGTACAGAACATCTATAATGGATAGAAATAGCCAAAGCCCAAATCTCCTATTTCCTATTCTCATCCCCAGTGTCCTCATTTCAGCCAAAAAACGCAACAGAGAGTATTCAAGGTTTAGAAAAAGTGAGAAAGAAACCAAAAGGACGCAGACCTGGAAGGAAGAAATAACTTGCACCGAAATTCTGTGCGTCCTTGACTGCTACCAAGAATTAACCAAATATGATGAGTGATGAGCACGAATTATATACGTTAGCCGCAAAATGCCTCCCTGCAGCCGTATCAGCTACCAGAAATAGAAAGCAGTTACTTAGATTTCCTTTGCTCAGAGACCCTTTGACCCATAATTTTACAAACAGGTTCGTCTTTTGACTGAAGAAGCTTTAATGCAGGGTGAACCTTGAGATCTCCCATAACCAATTTCTGTCCCACATCCATCTCACTCAAGTCTACATCAATGTATGGAGGGATAATATCTGCGGGGCATAGGTACTTGACAGTCCTTTTGATGATATTCAGATAAGAACCTGCAAATTTGTACAACGGAATTTAATGCTCAATGAAGTAGAGGAAAAATGGGTTAATAAAAATTGATGGCATAAATTCCTATGTTCGGAAAATTTTGAAGTCTAACTTGTTTCATCTCATGACTTGAGGAGTTTTAATCTTATAAATTTGTAATGCATCTTAAACCATGAGATATTTTTGTTAAACAAGATCTCAGATCTCGTCAGTCAAATGCATCAATATGCAACCATCATTGATCACTAGTGACGTAGGGTTTCATGACCAAGATATTCTAAGAGAACAATCAACTTAATCCCAGGCACCAAACTCAGAATCCATGGCTTAGAACCGGTACAAAGCAAATAGCTTATCTGGCTTCATCACTTGAGAAATGTGCAAATTGTTTGAGATCATTTTCAAATAATTTTTCCCATTCCATAAACATGCCACAAATCATCCATTTGGAGCATGGTTATTGCCAATCAGGGCAGTTTCAGAAGCTTCTTGTTATGGAAGGCTTAGACATGGTCAAAAGGATTGGAATATATAGGCTAATAACCAAATACAGAAAAAATGGTGAACAGAACGAAAGTACAACAGAGGGGCTGCGGCTAAAAAAAGCATCAATACCACAGCCCAAACAGGGCTAGAGGACAATTGGACTAGCTTCTATAGCATTAAGGTGATTCGTGTGGACATCAATGGTGGTCCAATCAATGTGGGAAAGCCATCAACAAGTTATGTGGTGGTTCCTAAAGTATCAAAACAATGACAAAAAGGTTGTTTCTTAGTAACAAGGAAGGCTTAGGACATAAATAAAATGCTCAATGATAAAGGTCAGCAAATAATGTACATCCTACTTCCTCCTCGCTATTTATAAGTCCAAATTGAAGACTTATTTTGTCCCTAAATATAAGTCATAATTCAGAGTTCTAGGTGCAATCACTGAGTTTTTCCTAAAATAAACTTATAGAGAGTTAAAATTGCCATATGATGGACTCTCCAATAAGGCATTTAATTTAGGGCATATTCGGAAAGAAAAAGCTAACTTCTATGCATTACTTAAGTTTTAGTGTTTAATTGGTTTGCACTTTCGAAAAAAAAAATTGGAACCTATACTTAGGGACGGAGAAAGTACGTCACTAATATAAGCATATTAAGCTGGTAACAAAAGCATATGCAAGAAAAATTCATAACTTGAGTTATCATGTTACTGCAAGGTAAGCATATCAAAAATTCCAAAGACAAAACTAATTCTTGAGCCATACAAAACACAGGCGCAACTCAACATTTTCACAAAATTCATCAGCCTTTACCACCTTGCACTAAACCCATACAGGACAGTATAGTTGTCTTATCCGGATAAATTATGAAGCTCACTTCCTTTCTTTCTTGACTTGAGAAATGGTAAAAAGATGAGAAATCAACTCAACACAGTACAACACCAAATCAATTATATAAAAGGAAAGAAGTGGTTACAGCAAAATGTCTAGGAAACCAAAACATAACTGCAAAGCTTGTTCCACGGGAACTTACCTTTCTTCAATCCAGGGGACACATCTTCTCCTCTAAATACAAGAGGAATGTTAACTTTCAACAAAGCATGTGATGGAGCCCTTAAGAATGTGACATTTAATGGTTCATCGCTTCCTGCATGCAGGTGAAGCTGAAAAATTTTTGAGGATAGAGTAAAGAACAAGTCAAAAATTTCGTACTGAATGCACAGTATACGTACATATTCATAAATGGATGTAATGAAGAGAAGAAATATTCAGTTATCTTCTTACACTACACAGGTAAAACCAAAGAGTGAACAGAAACAGGTAGTATATAGATGGGGAGAGGCCGCAGCGACTAATCCATTTCGAAGACAAGCATAATACATATATAAGGCCGCAGCGACTAAGGAGCAATCATACTTAAGAAGGGCATAATCGGATCAACAAATTTGTTTCTCAGTATTCATCTTACAAGTCAAGGAAATAAAAATGCTGGAATGACTACCCTATGATTAGGCCTCCGAAGAGACAAAGAAATGCGACGACACTCCAAATAACAAATCATTAGCCAACTTCTATCTACAATGTTGAGGAAAGCAAACTCAACAAATCATCTACCATCCAGTAATCCTTCACTTGCTAATTCCTCACGAAAGGCATTAAATCATTTCAATATCCCTTCATTAAGAAATTTAAATTCAAAGCTTTGCACAGGCATATAGCTAGCTAATAAGTGACTCTAACACATTACCAGCCGCGGCAAAACCCGAATCTTCTCTACAATATCTTTGGACTCGAACTCCGACCGAACCTCCAGGTCAAAGAGTCTGGACAAAAAGAATGATCGACCGAGATGATTGACGAGCTTTCGGATCTGATTGGTACGGACGGAAATGAGGCGCTTGTTGCCCCCGTGCTGGCCATCCTCTTGCTCAAAGACGATGCTAGGAACTCGTCCAGCCCTGCGCTCTTTGGCAGAAACGATACTTCCTGAAGCGGAGCGAGGAATCGCAAGGATCGTCTCAGCGTATCTGGGGTCAGGCCTCG
>JANTPZ010026292.1:0-12308 GCA_025593235.1 Vachellia pachyceras
AGATGATAATATTTGGATGTTCATTTTGATTGGATTAGGCCTGGCTTATTTCATGTTTTGGAGGTTTCAGATGCGCCAGCTTGTGACCAAAATGGACAAGAAGATTAATTAATTCTCACATTTGTATACGCTTCTTCCCTCATTTTTTGTATTTACATGTTCAGTAATTGTAAATTTGCTAATTTGTCTAACATTTAAATGATTTTGAAACTCAGTAGTTCGTTTCCGGTCATGATATTGATCATTTATTGCAATATGGAACGCTTTTGCATGTTTGAAAGACAGTGCCATGGAAGCATAATTTCTAAATTGGCCTTTTGAATTATATTCCAATCTGGGTGCTGGTTAATTCCACCACATTGTTCTTTCTGTTGAGCTTCATTCAGTGTCCCCGTTATTCTCATTTGTACCTTTACTGCGACGTACAATAATTTGTTATCATATTGTGGTGATTGATGAACAAGCTAGTCATTTGCATGTACTGATGTTTTGTCTAAAATGCACCAATTTTATCTCTGATGTTTATAGCATTTTATCATGCTATGTCACCGTAGCTGGACATTTAAAGAGAGAACCTACAAGTATAAAAAGTGTTAATTGAAACTTTAAGAAGTGCAATTTGCTTCTTGTCAGTATTTCTGCTCTATACATCACTTGAAGAATTGATTTTTGTACACCTTTCAGCTCAAGGACCAGGTGGCGTAGCATCTTAAGGGTTCTGTTTGCCTTTGACTGCCATGTTCTGTGTGTGCTTTGCACATAGTTACAGAAAGCTTTCATTAGGGTGGAATCCTTCCCCTTGATGATGAAATCTTTTTTGTTCAAGGGGTCTCCATCTTCCTTAAAGCATCTCCCTCGACATAATATTGAGCATCCATCTGATCTTATCCATCATTCTATACGATGATCTTGCATGCCAGTTCCTCTGTATCCTGTGATGAGTCTAGTCTTTTCACTGTCTTCGCTCTGGTTTTGCTGCAGACCTATATGATTTATTCTGTTTTATTTGTTCATTCTAATATTTCCATTTATTGGGTTCTGCTCTGTGTCGATTAGACTGCTCCTTGTGTGAAAGGCATCTTCTGCCTTTTTTTATTCTGATGTTTTTGAGCTTGTCTGCTTTTGATATGAATTAAACTCTACATTGTTGATTGTTGATGACTACCTTGATATTGATGTGATTGTGTCTTAGTTGAGTTAGTGTGGTATACTTTTCTATTGATTAGCCATCGATTGACGCTGCAACTTGTTGACCTTGTTTCCCTCTTTTGATATATCTACATGCAACTTCAGCAGTAAATAACGTCACCATTGAAATACTGATTTGGGATATGCATTGTCCAATTATACATGCGTGATAAATTAGTTCTGATACTCATCCAGCTTTTTTCCCCTTCCTACTGTGTGGTATGTCTATTTTCGCTTGTGTTGGTGTTTGTAATATCAAGATTTAAAATATGAACACAATTAACTCTATCTTAATAAAACAACTATTTTGCATTTGTTATCAAGTGTGACATCCTAGCTTCTGATCTACATGCTGCTTCGTGAACTTGATTGTTGTCCGCGATGTAGATTCTGGACTTTTGTTTTGCAGTGTATTGCAGAAAATATTCCTTATAATTTTTTTTTTCAGATGCACTTTTTAGAGGAAATGGAACCATGTAAAGACATATTTATCTAAATGAAGAGTGAAGTTTGCTAATTTTTAGGAGCTGCCGATCTTTGAATTTCTCGCAATGCGTGTTGGGGAATCGTTGGAAAAGTGATTTTACGCAAGTCAAGGTGAGTATGTGAGAGAAGTTTTGTCTCAACTTGTGTGCGTGATTCTCAAACAAGCACGTAATCATGCTTAATAACCTCTCTCGTTTTTTATATTTGACTTTGTTGTCTTATAACTGGGCAATACCGAGGGTTGTTTGATTGATCAGAATCTTTGATATGACAAAAATTAGAAGTATTTTTTCTCACTGATTCTATTTTAACATTATTAGTTTCATTTGATGGAAAATGATTATTCAACAAAATTTATTAGTGATTATGTAGTTAAATGATGATAAAATACAATTAGATTTTAAAATATAAAAGTTATTATATTAAATAATTAAAATTTAAATATATTTTATCAATATTTAATTATAGAATCACCGTTTAAATTTGTTAAGTAAGTATATTTCGATATGATAAGTTAACGACGTAAGATAAAAAGGACTAAAATTATACATTTTAAATATAAATAACTAAAATAAAATTTGATATAAACTCAAATCATCAATCAATTGCAAGTTGGTAATCCTGTAATAATGGTCTGAATATCATCTACAAGTTCTTTCCAATGTTACCTTTTTTTTTGTTTTTGCCTAAGGAAGTGCTATTATAGAAAAGAAAAATGTCCGAATACAAACATAAGCTAAACGCAACAAAATACCAACAGACAACTACTAGACCACAAAAAGTTACATTAACCAGATCAAAAATTACCTCAGCACAATGATCCTCCAAATTCCAAAATACAAAGTAGCTGAAGCGGTGGTCTGATAATCCAATCAATTAGACATGACCCCGCAATGAAATCTTAGCTATCCAATCAACAGCTAAATTGACTCCTTTCGGAACATACTCGAACTACAAACACTGCGGCAAGTCTCCCAGACTAAATATCATAAGCGCAGTCAGTGTTTATTTTTAGAAAATTTCCTTCTGGCTTTGTCCATTTTTGCGTCACTCCAGTTCTTGGCTGAGAAGAAGATGCTAGAGGAGAGGTTTGACACCGTCCTCTTGCTTCCCAAAATTCATGTAATAATTGTGCAGCCTGGGAGATCACAAAAACAGGTTCAGTAATAATTCTTTCATGAATAAAGTTGTTTTTCCCTTTCCAGATTTGCCACAAGCGCTCTTTGCCAATTAGAAAATGGGAGCTCAGTGAAACAATGTGTAAGCCAATGGTTAATATCAAAATTATCCTCATTCTCAAAGACAAGAGTAAAAATACTACCAAACCATACCTTTTTCACCCAAGGACATGAGCAAAATAAATGCTCAGTAGATTCCATTTTTTCTTTACAAATGAGGCCAAGATCAGTCACTCATGATTATCGTTTATTCAGCATTTCAAAAGTAGGGAGAGCTCTTTAAAGAAGTCTCCATAGAAACATTTTAACCTTACGGGGAATTCTAAGTCTCCAAACTTCTTTCCATGTTTTTTGTAAGAAATTTGAGGAAGAGCTAGGACCGCTTTGTAATCTAGAGGGCAGGGTGGATTTTGCTGTCCTATAACCCTCCTTGACTGAATATAGTCCTCTTCTTCCTTCTGTCCATATCCATTTATCATTTCTACCATTGAGAGCCACAAGAATGTTTCTAATAGCACTTTTTCAAAATCTGTTATCCGTCCCTCTATGTTTGACAGATCCCACCCATATGGTTTTTTCAGATCTGCAACTTTTAAAGACAGAAAGGATTCATGTGGACATTGTGAGAACAATTTCTTACCAGGAATGTCTGTTATCCAAGGATCAAACCAAACTTTTGTATCATGTTCATTTCCAATGCTCGCAACAATATTACCCTCTAATATTCTACGGCCCTCCAGAATGCTGTTCCATATCCAAGATGCTCTAGTGCCTTTACCTACTTCAAGAAAGCTACATTTAGGGAAATATCTAGCTTTTAAGACCTTCACCCACAGCTGCTCTGGCTCCTGCAATATTCTCCATCCTAATCTCGCTAGCAAAAATAGATTAAAAGCCACAAAGTTCTTAAACCCCAGACCCCCATCTTCCCTATCCATTTTTAATTTATGATTTGCTACCCAATGCACCTTTTCTTACTATCAGTACTTTTCCACCAAAAATTAGTAATAATTTGATCTATCTTTTTTAGAGTATTTTTGGGAAACAAAAAGCAAGACATCTGATACACATGAATGGAATTGGCATTAGACCTGAGTCCTGCTTCGGATACGAAGTTCTGTTGCCAACCTTGGACCGTTTTCTTCAATCGGTCAAGAACAAAATTCAGTGCTTGCTTTTTTTATCTCCCCCACAGGATGGGTAAACCCAAATAACTTCCAGGAATATCCTTCTGTTTCCATTTTTTCCAACGTTACCCCTTCTGTTTCTTGGACAAGTCATTCTTTGAACCTTTTCCTTCCTATTGCTTGAATTTTTTCCAGATTATTTTTGCCTTTGATGATTCCTTTTCATTCATTTTGTAGCAGATTCACTGAGCTACTGACATCGACTTTGAATAATCAAGGTTCGGCAATATCCATGTCACATCTGAGATAAATTAAAGCATAACTTAAATTAATTAGTCATATCTTTTTCTAGTTTATCAATTGGTGAATATTCTGATTCTCTCCATAAAATGTTTGTTTATGCAGTTATATTCAGTTATGGTCAAGAATTTCATTTTAATCATGATGTCACGTATATGAATGTTTTTATTTTAAACTTGTACTTTAATCGTAAAAAATATAATCAGTTTCTCATGAAGAAAATGCATTAGTTGATCATAGCTAACAGAGTTAATATGATAATAATTATCTCATCAGAACGTTAGGTATCTTATCATAAGATTCTTATGTGAATAACTATTGAGATAGTGTATTTGAAAGTATCTATTTTGTATGATTTTTGGATGGCTACACATTAAATATACTTTCAATATATATGACTTGTGTTGATATAGGGGCCATTAAAATATGGATCCTGAAATAAGATTACATCGTATATTTAATAGAATTAGAAACAAAAAAAAAATACGATGATGGAGGTTAATTAAATATATTTTAAATATAAATGCTTAATTATACATTTTTAAACTTTTGTAGATCTTAAATTTAAAATCAAATTGAAATAAATAAAATAAGAAAAGATATTTCTTTTAATATTCTCACCAAAATTGCATCAAATTCTCTATCATGTTATATATAATTTAACTCTTCCTATTCTTATCATAAGGCACTTCCTTATAATAACAAGTGATTTTTATTTAAAGTCACTAAGTGGAGTATTAAAGATTACCCCATACTGAAACTCTTAAAAGTCTGGCACCATCTTCCTTTTTTCCCCTATTTCTCAAAAAACAATTGATGATTTCAAATATGGATAAATTTAGAATTCTACCTTTTTAAATAAATTTAATTACCTAACTATCACTTTTTAACTATGGTGAAGTTGTTAAAGGTTCCTTATAATATCAACAAGAGAAAGCATGCAATAGGATTTACTTTATGGCTAATTAGTTTCTCTGGGTTTTGCCATCTGTATGTTTCTTTTTATGCTTTGGTTGGATTGGTCCTGGTTTGGTTGTGCTGAACTTTTGATGTGATGAGGCCCAATTTCAGTGTGTATCTTTTTATTTTGTTTAATAAATTGTCACATGACCGATGGACGCTTGGTAGAGTTGAAAAGGGTTACTACCAGCATTCCTCAGGGTGAGGGTTCAAACCTGGGGAGTGACAACCGCGATAATTAACGCAACCTCAAAGAAGTTGTCACATCGGTACCTCGCTACCACTGTAAGGTCTCATCACAAGGGATCCGGATTAGTCTGGGGCGGGTAATGAACCCAGGATACTCCTGGATACTGAACGGTTTATACCGAAAAAAATAAATTGTCACATGATAAAAAGAAGAACATAAACATGCCGGGGATCTTTTTCACTAAGGGGAATGTATTTTTACTATTCTCAATTCATGGGGAAAAACATATCTGTAATTTAGTAAGTGATGGCCGGACATGTTAAGGGTGGAGATGGTGAGTGATGAGGAAAGTGTGGTCGGAACCCGATTCCATGGGCATAAGGTTGAAACCGAGTTCTATATTTTTTTATAGCTTCCATAGAGAACTTGGTTCCAATGCACCAAACACACATAATATGGGTTTCAATTCTCCGGTTCCACTTTTTTACTACCAAACGGGGCAATAGGGATGGTGGAAGAACGGAAGAAGACCTACTTGTTGGAGGAGACCAAAATGTAAGTTCACTCCAATGGTAGGATTCCTGATTGGCCTACATAAAATAACATGGGAGAGACTGGAAAGGGTTTCGTTTCTAACATGATGAAAATGCGCAAGTCGACTCAAATGGTAGCATTCCTGATTGGCCTACATTAGAGCCGGGAAAATGGGTCCAGCCCGCGGGTTGAGCCCGCCAACCCGCGGGCTGGGGCGGGTTCGGGCTACCAAATGGCAGCCCGTTTTCAAAACGGGCCAAACGGGCTCAACCCGTTTGGCCCGCGGGCTACGCGGGCCAGCGCGCCTTTTTTATTTTTTTTATTTTTTTTAAAAAATAATATTTTTATAGCTTTAATAGGAAGATGATGATGTTTCAATGGATTCAAATATTATTTTAAACCTTATTATTTCATCTTAAATGCATACTTACTTTGAAAATTGTTAATTATGTATTATATTTTTGTATTATAAACATTGTTAATTATATTTTTTTAGAAATGTATTGTATTTTTCTTCCGAAAAATCAAATAGACTTGGTAAATTTTATGTAAATTTGTTGTATTATTTTTTTAAAAGAAAAGTTTAATAAAATAATAATAAAAAATAAATTTTAAAAAAATAAAAAAAATAAAAAAAGTGGCCTGGTCGGGCTCGGGCTGCCATTTGGCAGCCCGTTTTCAAAGCGGGCCAAACGGGCTGAACCCGTTTGGCCCGGCGGGCGGGCTGGCGGGCCAGCCCGTTTCCCAGCTCTAGCCTACATTAGCGTATTTTATGTGAATATAACCATTGGAATGATGCATTTGAAAGTATTTATTTTACAGGCCTTATTAAATCCAGTCGAAATACACAAATCCTAATTTAAATCTACATTTTTATCAAATCTTTAATATAGGCCTTATTAGGTATTTATGAATATCGTTAAAAAGACCATAATACCCTTTTATTATTAAAAACAAAAATTGAAGGCATATGTGTGCGCCAATTTTTAATTACAAATTCGCAAAAACTCTACACCCTAACGCTAAAATATTCTCCTCTTCTAATTATTGGGATCTCAACTTTTAATTTTTTAGTTGCCTTCAAACAGTATTGAGAGTATATTCTGATAATTTCTTTTTTATTATAACTTTTGAATTGTTATTTTGTTTTGAATTTTTGTAAAAAATTTGCAACGAAAGATTTATACAAAATTTTGCTTTGAATGAGAATTTGTATATTGCTATTTTGTTATGAATTTTTTGCTATTTTATTTTAATTTATTATTATTTATTAAATTTTTATTTATTTTATTATTTTAATATATAAGTGAGCAACAAATCATATGGATATCTTAATAATTATTATGACGAAGAAGAATTATTTTGTGCGCACACTTCTAAAGAAAATTAAGAAATAAAAAAAAAAGGCATGGAGCAAGGAAAAAATGTCTCATTAAAAACAATAGCAAGGAGGAAAAGGATTAGACCAAAACAGAGAGAAAAGAAAATTATATATAAGTAAAATCACAAAATTTAAAAATATCAAATAAGGCCTATAAATTTTATTAGGGATTTAATTAAAGTCTAGGTCTAAATTAGAATTTGTATATCTAAACTAGATTTATTTATGATTCTTCCTATTTTATATAAGTTTTGATTGGATACATAATAATGTGTAACTTGATAAAAGGGGCATGAACATAGATCCTGAAATAATATCATTACACGGTATATTTAATAATAAAATTATAAACAAAAAAACATGACGATGGAGGTCAATTTAAAATTATTTAAAAATAATTACCTAATTATACTGTTTTAAACTATATGTGGGCCTCTGATATCTCCTTCTTTTTTGTGGTGAGATGAGTTTTCTCTTGACCGTATAACACTGGATTTGTTTGGAACAACGTTTCTAAAAATTAAACGTACGTTCAACAGTATTTTTCCATAAAATGAGATAATCGCATTCACATATTTACATCGGTTTACATAAAAATACTTCTCTACCGCGTTTCTAAACAGACATATATCTCGTCTAGTAGCTGCACGAAAGTGATACAAATACGCAAACAAAATTATTTGGAAATAACAAACATCACCATCGAGGCTATGAATGAAGCGGAAAGAGTCAAATATTAAAAGTGCAAAGAGTCATCACCATTCCCTCTTGTGAGTTGTGAGATTATGTAGCTCTGTTTGGTAAGCCCGTTGACACAACGGATGCGTTTACCGAGACACTTTTCCTCTCACATAAATTACCTCAGAATCTGTATTCGTTCTCCCAACAGGCTATCCAAACGGAACCTATAGTCGTGCATTCGTTATTTATTTTGAATCATACTAGAGAGATAAAAATGACTTTTTTATTTTGTTTCTAGAGCTGTATATTTAAAGCACTAATTAGGAGTAAAAATACATTCTCTCTCATCGAAGAGCTAGATAGTTAATCTGTACATAAAAAAATTAAGGTAATTATTTATAATAAATATATTGATTTTTCTAAAATGCTTTAAGTCATCATCATGATATCCTTTAAAATATAAGCAACCAATAAAGAAGATTCGACTAAAACAATTTAAATTTTGAAAGATAAAATGAATTGTCGAATGAATTGAAATTTTATATTTAAAATCAAAATAAACTCCTTAACTTAACATGAGAGAGCATTTATTATTCCAAGTTAGATCTACAAGGGGCAAGAACCTGCAAACAAAAAACAAGTGGTTTCTCTTTTGCCAGCAGCATTTAGACCTGTCCCATGAACCTCAAAGGCTTTTATTTAGTATTCAGCCTTTTTCTACAAGTATTTTTGAGTAATGGAATTTCATTTCGATAACCCCCCCCCGGGGAAGAAAGGCATAACTCAACTGGTTGAAAACAAGTTGCAATAACATCCAGTTTGCATCCTACGTAACAGTACAGTTAAATAGTAAAAACAAAAAATTATGTAAACAAGTAGAAGGGCCGAGAGCGTATTAAGTTCACTTCTTAATGTATATCCATTCTTGATTCTTTTTTCTTCATTTCATACAAGGCAATAGTTATTTATCATCATAGAATCCACACTCGTATTAAAGGGGCATATAGAGTTCACTCCTCCTGTACCTCTATTCTCTATTTCCTCTATTTCTTTCATTGACACCACAAGCAACAATAGCCCTGTTTGACAATACTTCTGAGATCCAAAAGCCTGTTCAACAGTATTTTTCCATAAGACAAGATAATCGCTTTCACATATTTATCTCGATTTACGTAAAAACACTTCTTCACCGCGTTCTCAAACGGGCCCAATGTATCTAGTACAGAGAACTCTCACTCAAATAAAAAACCAGGTAGTCTTGTACTACTTCATCCACCGAAGCTGATGCATTGAGGGGAGGCTCCATGAAAAAGAGGAATGAGCTCAGAGCAATGATGAAGATGGTGAACACAAAAGCTGATCTGCAAGAATCACCATACCGTCTAACAAGTTTCAACCCTTCTTCTTGACCGCCTCTTCCTGAAGAAGAAGATGATGCATCTTTCAACTCAAATCTCGGGCTTGTGAAAAACCCGTAAGCCATTCCTGCGATAGCTGCTCCAAAGTGTGACCTATACAAATAAAATAAAGGTTTTGATTTTCCCAAGTGTGGGAATTTGAGGTTAATTAGTTTATGTGAGCAGTGTTAGAGACATACCAGTCATCAATTGGACAAAAGTGGCTTAGTATGAAACTAGCAGCTGTAAAAACGATTGCTTTCTGGAACATGGTCTCTGAAGTATCCTTGTCACCAACATCCCTGTTCTGGATTTGATATGAGAGCCAGGCTCCAATTAGGGCGAATACAGGTCCCTGCATTTATGTTCCAAATGTAGGGATAACACATTACACAGCTTTGTCAGGGCTTGGCAGAGCATTAATCACCGAGAAATTTACATTCGTGATTTTTTCTTTTCTCATTCATTACTTTTGCTTGATCCGAACAAGCTTCACCCAAATGTAGAAATCAACATTGATATCTTATTTACTGTGATTTAAAAATTGAAGATGAAACTCTTGAAGCATCATCAAGAAACAAAAGTGTACAAGTCAAGAGCTTACTGTGCCACCAACAGTAGGATCTGGTGTGTGCAGAAAACTAGTCAAGTTGCCAGAAACTCCTCCCAATATGTAAATCAAGAGAAAGGTGAATGAACCATAGCCTCTGCAGACATGAGGGCCAAATGATACAAGCACCCAACAACTGAGAGCCATGTGAAATATGCCAGAGTGCTGCACACATCAAAAGTGTTGTAAATTTCATGAACAGGAAACATGAACAACACCGAGGACATATTCGAGTCGCGTCTAAGGAAGCAGCACTCACTAGGATAAAACGAATCCTTCCTGTGTGACGACAGGGAAACAAGAACTGGCGGAAATAAGTAAATCAGCAAAAGAGAAGAGGCAGAGGGAGGGAGAGGTCAGGCAGAGGGAAATCGCATGTGTACCACTCGACCAGGACGCCTCATACATACAAAGACTGACCGGACACGATAGGTACAGAGATGTCCAGAGAAGCCGATGGTCACAAAGTGAAAAAAAAGCCCATCTCCGCATTTTATAGCATGCGCAGGGGGAGGGGGAATCATAAGTTTTCAACTGCATTTGCCTCTTGATTACCTGTTGTGTGCGCGAAACCCACATTCCTCTCAGCCCTTTTAATCCACCACAATCACAGGATAACTTGTATAACCTTGGTCTTCCTCTCATCAAAGTAATGTGGGACTTCCTTTATTTGACACACACTCTCATTTTTTTACAACAAAAGGTACCATATATTAAGAAGGTTTATAACTTTCTCTTCCATACTTCATGAAAATTTAGTGATCACTTGATTCTTTTAACATATTAACTTTAGAAATCTTGAAATGAAACCTGTCACCAAAACTAAATGCAGCATATAATGAAAGTAGACCAATTAGTGCTCTTAGATTGGAATAAAAACAAAATCAGAGCACATGGAGCCATCTCCTTATCTTTCTCCTTCTGTCAAGAAAAAAGATGGTAGATTAACTGATCTTTCTATCAGTTAATGAAAAAGCCCAATGCAAAAAAGATGCACGTTGGGTTATCATTTTATAGGCCAGCTTGGTCCAAGCTCGTTGGACCTTAAAGGTTAATAATCCAAGTATTTGAGCATAAATTAGTTTTGTTACTCATTGGCACAAATATTAGGTCTAAGATTAGGTTACTTGTACAGTTCTCACAGATAATAATTAGATTCATATGAACAGTACTCTATAACTGTAGAATGGAAACACGAACCCAATTCTCAATCTTGTACCAGAAACATTGGCGTCACCAGCCTCCACCATTCTCCAACGACGATCAAATGATTTATCTTCGCACCGTATAGCAGTGGAATAGAAAACAGCTCCAATTCTGAGTTCTTTATAGGACTTGCTATTTCAAAGAGGAACACAGCGATGTTTATTGAAGCCAATGTACCACTGCACCAAATACGACACCACCAAAGAAGCATGAGAGGCTATTTATGCAGAATCTAGTCTTTGAACAATTGGAAACACCAATTAACAATGAAGATTTACATTAAGTAGAGATTGGAGGCTTCATCTTGCTGTACTGCATCTCTAAATGACCTTCCATCACCACGTTCACCTTTTGTTCTTCTTATATTCAAATAAGTCTGCAGTTTCCTAGTGTAGCCTCTAGTTTTTTTCCTTATGCTTTCTTCATTATGAAGCTCAATGTAAGTAGATGGAACAGAAGACTCTTGGCTTTCACCTGCACCATCAAATAAACAGAAGCTAATAAGCACACAGAGAGATTTCTGTCCAAATCATCCTACCAGGATGATGAGTTTGCGACTTGACATGTTGGTAAAAAATACTTACTTAACAATAATATATATGCTTCTTGTGTAGGCATTTTGGGTTCAAGATAATGGACTACTCATGATTCTTCAAATCTTTTAAACAAATTTTCTTGGTGCTGTATCACAGAATACTAGTGTTTGATATGTTGCAGCAGAAAGGTAACAAACGAAAAACTTATACCTTACCATTATTTAGTTTGCCAAGATAACCATTGAGAGACTCCAGGCCATTTGTTGATATGGATTGGCCCTTCTCGTTAGACTCCTGAATCACCTTATCAGATGAATCCGAAGGAGAAAACAGTGTTGCATTACCTTGGAGTTTTCCAAAATAAGAATCTAATGATCTCAGTTGCTTTTCAATGTTGCTTGACTCTGCTGAACACCTAACCATGGAAAATTGATCCCCCTTTGAATAACATCCCTGAATTTGGCTATGTGGGCCACAAACTCTTTGTAGGAAAATAACTCGTCCGGCTTGACCTAGACATCGAGGCGCAATCCC
>JANTPZ010026308.1:0-12783 GCA_025593235.1 Vachellia pachyceras
GGTGAGACTTGCAGTTTGCCAGATTATTTCTAATCTGAATATCATTTGGAGCTTGAGTTCCATCAAAGTCATCCTCCCACTTGAAGAAAGTGGAGGAGTCTTTGACACAAAGAGCTTTGAAGGGAGTAAAGCTAGTGGATCTGTTATTGGTAGTGCTGAATCAGTACTCAGCCCAACTTAGCCATGTAACCCATTGTCATGGCTTTAGCTTTTAAGACATCTGTTTGACGGTGAAAACCTGAACTCTAATTGATAGCTGTGCAAGATTGATTAAACAATTTGCACCCACAAAAGGCCAATGAACAACCTGTTGAAATCTGAAACAATGGATGTGGGAAATCCTTGTAAACTGACCACTTCCTGACTTAAAACATCCGCCATATCCTTTGCTGGAAAAGTTACGATAGAAACAAAAATGGTCATAATTGGTAATGCATTCCACCACCACCATAGTAGTGCCAAAGCCTTAAGATTGTGGAAGGCGGGTGATGAAGCCCATACTTGTATCTTGCCACATGTTGCAGTATTGCTAATGACCGACTGGGTCTAGAGCTTGGCATCTGTATCATTGGTAAGTGTCCCACTTGGCAACACAGGATTGTATGCCCTGCATACCATCCCAATCGAATAATTCAGCCATTGACCCTCATGTTACTCAGGTAACTCGAATGACCCTAAGGGGTGAGTCATGATTAGATTCCCAAGTAAACCCTTTTGGAAACACGAATCTCCCTTCTTCAAATAAGCAACCATGTTTAAGGCTTTAATTAGGAGGTCGTCCATTATAAGCCAACATATGATGGGTGAATACTCATTTGAGGCTGCACACGCTTCTTTTCTGTATTTACTTGTTCTTGCTTGACTCCGACCCAATTCTCTAAAACTCTTCATTCTCCCCGCCATTTGAGTATTGACAATCCCATGGGAAATATTGTTCTGATGCTGATTTGGTGATGCTTGGTCTGTTTTAAGTAATAATTAATGATAAAAGCTGTATTCATTTCTAGCATTCGAGATAATAGTCTCTCGCAAACAATCTGAATTCTAATTGCTTTTTGCTGCAGAGCAGCCCCTTAAAATACCTAGCTGATTGATCTTCTACTTCTGTGATTTTCACTTTCTGTCGCATCTATATTTCTGGACCCCACTAGAGTTGATTAAGCCATGCTACCTTTAGTTTCTATTTTTCTTCTATGTAGCTACCTCGCCAGTCTTCTTGCTAATACATAACTAACACTTGTGTTTTCATTGTACCCATCAGGTTTATGATGTCCTTTAGATATGAATTTAGATTTCTAATTTGTAGTTGAGCTGCTTCTTGATTTTTTGGTGAATAGTTGAGCTTCTTCTATTTGTGAGTAATTGATTTGAGTTATATCGTTGCCAGGCGCATTGTTATAAAGTTACTCATAACTTATTTCCAGAGGAATCACAGCAAAGAGGTATGTATTGCAGTCTATTTTTACGCAGTATGGAACTGTAAGTGTGGGAAGGGAACCCTTGTTCCTTAAATTATCCATCCGATAATAGAATTTTAATTATGTGCCTGTGCAAGGGAGGGTGTGCATTTATTGACTTGTATTTAGTGCTCAATATTGTTGAGTTAATTTGTGGAAAATATTTAAATATAGTTCCTTACATTCTTAAAGTCAAGATTTTCGCTCCCATGGTCTCCAATAATAAATGTACAGTTTTTTATGCAAACAATCATAGTTTCCCCATTAAATTATATACTTGACTGTGTTTTTATTTATTTTTGGTCATCTTGTCGTGTTATTATTGGAGGACCATGTATTTGTCATATTTTGATAGAAAATCTGATGGTAAATATATAAGGAACCTAATATAGGCCTCGTCCTTGTAATGGCTAGCATTTTACCCAATTGTATTCGATTGTAGTGAGATGCAGAAGGCCCAATTCTAGGGAGAAAATAAATAGATTGGCACATTAATTGTAGAGTTGGTTGATCCTTGTTAGGAACCTGGCCTTTTGTTATATACTTCACGGTGAAAATTATTATTAATTGTTCCCTTCTGCTACTGAGGCTACTTGTGTTCTTATATCTGTGATCTCTATAAAGCCATATTCTCAATAAATTTTCACGTTTATAATGTTGTGGACAGGTTTTGGATCTCATGGTTCGCATGCTAGGATTCTCTGATGAGGACAAGCAAAGGATAGGTATTGCTCAACAGGGAGCTGGTAAAGGTGTCGTCCGTGGAGTTCTTGGGTTGCCTGGTCGCCTGGTTGGAGGCATCTTGTCAGGTAGTCCTGCTGAACCAGCTGCAAATGTGGGATCTGAAAACCAGGTGAGTTTCCTTGTATCTTGCCGGTTTTTCCGTTATTTGTCAATTTCCCCTCCTCTCCCCCCTTATAGTTTACAAAACTTTAGAGGAACAGATGGGGTCATGTGGTTATTGACAAACTTGTTCTTTTTTACGGGGTTGAAACATTTTCTGCTGTGATTTGAATGTGGTCTTTTCTGGAGTGCCATTTGTATGACTAAAACTAGATATGACCCAGTTTTTGACATTTGGAAACCTTGCACATTTACTTTGATGTGAAGTTTTCGTTATGTATCTTCAGTGTATCTCTAAGTACTTTTTCCACTTTCTTTCAGTCATTTGCAGATATGTGGGTTGATTTCCTGCTCAAGGAAACAGAAGAAAGAGAGAAGAGAGATTCAGCAGGAAATAGTAGTGGTACAGGAAAACCCACAGTAAGCTCACAGGGAAGTCCAGATACTACATTACCGCCATTTTCAAACCAAAGTTCCACCACTGGAACAGCATCATCTTTATCATGGAATTCACCTCCTAACCATAATCACAGCCCTCTTGCACACGGTTATTTACCGCCCTCCGAACGTCTTAGCTCCGAGTTTTCAACAGTCCCTCTTTCGCCGTCAGATAGCAGCAATACTACTACAAGTGCAACATTCCCCACAAGGTACTGAGTATTATACATCATTGGATTATGTAATTAGTAGAAAGTGTAGATCAATTGTTTGTTGAATAGTGGCCATGCAACATCTGGTTCAATTCATTCTTTCACATTCAAGATGTCTCATTTCAACGAGTGAAAAAGTATCTTCCACCATCTTGGGTCCTCTGGATTATATCTAATAGTAACAATAAAAGAGTTCTGAAAATCTTGATGTACCAAGGCATATATTATACTGTCTCACCATTTAAATGTATATAGTACAGACCACAGAGTTAGATAGAATTATATAAAGTGATATATGATAATCGTTTTGTGTGAGGGATAACTATTTGCTTCGAAAAAATTCTGTAATGTAGCTATTTAGCTACAATTGCACTGCTATGGATCATGGGGCTTTTTCCTGAGATGAATGGACAACACATAATGCTCTCTTAGTGTGTCTGGTATCACGGGCCCGTCTCAACATTCACTAGCCCATGACAGTATGTCTGGTTCTTGTTTTATTTTATTTCATGTGAATAACATTATCTGATAAGTTAGCAAATAATTTAGTGCTCTTATTCTCATACATATTTCGAATTACATTATTGACCAAACAAATATTGCACGATCTTTTTTTGTGATTTGCTGAAACCTCAAATAAAAAAAATTAGTATACAGTTATTTAATTAAAATATTATATATGTATTTTATATAATGATTGAGCAAGTATTGCATGTATATTTTTATTCTCGAAAATAATGTGGCCTTATTTTATATTCAGGTAGTTTCTACGTATTTTGATTTGGCAATACAGAGAATGTAGTGTAACTTAAACATCTATTTTTTTTGGCCAACTTAATTCAAACATCCACAATGGAGAATAAATAATTTTCTTGAACGAGTATATCCTTTGGTATCAGCTTATGTAGTCATTTTGGGTACAGATTTTGGAGTTAAGTATTGAAGACTCACCAGAGTTCAATGGGTTTTTATAAAAAATACTTAAAATGAGGTTTTAATATTAACAATGTGTTTTGTGTATCTAACATTCTAAAGTATTTTTTTGTGTGTATTCATCACTTTAAAATACTTTTAATTGCGTTTAACACTAAAATATTTTTAATAATTTGATGTTGGGTGCACAAAAATTTCAAGTTTTTAGATGTGCACAAAAAACTTGGTGTAGTGTGTTGGATACATCCAAGAAATACATTAGGGTGTTAAACACATGGAAAAATACTTAAGTTATTGGATGTACCTTAACCAATAAAACAATGCTACCTAAATGCTCAATTTGTTATTTATAACAAATATATATTGATTTTTTAAAAATACATTTTACATCCTCACTACTTTTAGATGAATTCATTAAGCGTGCAATCAATAGAATACTTTGAAAAATAAATATTATAAAATTGAAATATAAAGTAGAAAGTAGATTGATATCTTATATTTGAACAAAATTCAATTTACAACTAGCTTTTATATTAAAAACAAAAGGTCATGGTTGACATGAATTTTAAGTTAATAAATTATCATCATCTTGGCTCCATTTGATTTGCCTTTTGAACAAAGTAACATCCAATGTATTCTTATCACAACTACGTACTTTTCCCCCAACAATCACATGTATCCTTTTTGGTGAAACAATAATTTTTAAGATACCGTTGAACATAAAATATGTGCACCTTTTTTTAAGTAAGAATTTAAATTTCAATTCACCACACTGAGAGATTAACCCCTCTATTAAATGCCGCCACCATTGGTTTTATATACTAAAAACAGTAAACTGTTCACATTCACAGTAACGACCTGTTAAAGCTCAGCGGTCCACAAAAATTGAAGGGAGAACAACTATTGACTTTTATTTATCGCAAGAAATTAAAGTTAGACTAAACTGGTCTTCAATATCAATATGATACACAAGAATGTTAGAACTAGGGGAACTTGAGTTTTCTTTTTTCCCTTTTGAAAAAATATTTACTGTCAAGTTTTTTCAATGAAGACACGAATTGTAATCATGTCATACCCTTTATTATAGATAACTTAATTATCAATAATCATTTATAACTATACCTAAATTGAGGTAAGCAGAAAAGAAGATCACATAGTGATGTGAGATTGTCAGAATGGTCTGGGAGGCTTCTCTAAAACAGCTGAAAAGAACACTTCTTGATCACTTTTATCAATCTTTGGAACAACCACCCACTTGCGTTTCTTATACCTCAGCATCCGGAAAGCTTCCATGTAATCATCCAAATCCTCCTTCAAACAGAAGAAGCTGTCAACCCACAACAAGCCACCTGGCCTCAGAACTCTATCCCAATCATACAGCACAAAATCCAGCAGCACGAAATCGATCCACCCGTCAAGAAACCTCGTCGTGTGGATCAGATCGAGGGTGTTATCGAAGAATGGAAGCCGTTGGTTTATGGTTAGGTATAGAGGAACAAGTCCTCTGAGTGCTATCATTTCATTGAAAGGTGCTCCTAGGTTGATGGTTGCAGAAACTATTGTTACATTGTGCTCTCTCATCCTAGCAGCAAAAGTTCCAGTTCCAACACTGAAGTCCAATCCTATTCTGATCTCTCCAGGCTTGATTTGAAGCACATCAGATATGAGGAAGTCAGAAGTCTGATCTCCAGAAGTGGGAGCCAATTGTGTTACCCATCTGGGCATTTCATGATGAGTGAGGTTGAAGCAATCTGAGCACTTGAAGAATCCCTTGCGAGTGGTGTTCCCAGCTAGGCAAGCAAAGTTCTTGCACCGGTATTGACTCCACCGGACATTTCTATCATCCGGGAGTTTCCAGAGGGACTCATTGATCGGAAATGGCTGCATGTATAGCCGAGGCGCTCTCGCAAGGCATCGTCTTCTTGGGAGAGGATCGCAGCCATGAACCATGAGCTTCTGAGCCAGTTTCCAGTCATCATTGCACATTTCACCAATGTCATAATCCATGTATTCCTCAAGCTCTTCCTTCATGGCGAAGCAAGCATGACCGATACTAGTGAAGGTTCCATTAGCCCCCATGAAATTCTGTTTTCTCAACCTATTAGGCTTGATCTTCACATACTTGCGAATTTCCTCCCGGAAGAAGTAATCAGCCGGCTCATCAGACCGTTTCTTCGGTTTCAAAAGTGGATGAGAAGTCACCGCACCAATATTATGTTGAACAGTCCCTTTATCATCTGAAAGAGATGCCTCCATGGATTCCAGGAGACCTAAAATATCTGCAAGAAAGACACTCATTCCTACCACAGAAGCTGTATCTGACTTTACATCTTTGAAACCCTGCAATTCTTGTTGAATTCTCTGAATTACATCTTGTGCCGTTATAATCACACTGTTTCGAGTTTCTTGCTCCTCAGGACTCAAATGGTTGCGTAGAGATTCAGTGTCAAGAAAGGATACAGGGATAAAGAATTTAGACAAGCTAGCAACAGAGAGAAGGGCAAGAGCACCCAGTATAAAGAGTGTACAGTAAGCCCTTCTCCATATTCCAAATTTAATAGGACCATTCAGTTTTGACATTCTTGTATTTTCTGAACTGAGGATGTTGAGTTCTTTCATATATCCTCAAAACAAAAACACAAGGAAACAAGGTAGACAAAAAGGGGACAAAACTACTCACACAAACAATGAATAACCAGTTTCAGATTAAGAAATAACCTGAAATTTGCAGCTCAAGGAAAAGATGTTCATAGAGCCACAGCATAAGAACTGAAATGGTGGTAAGAACTGGAAAGCTAATCATGGTGACACAGAGTAATCGTTTATTTGAAAAGAAAAATTTATGATCAAAGATATGAATAAATAACTCTTGATCTACAGATCTCTTTGACATAATATGTAAAAGGAAATTGAACCAACGGATTATTCAAGCATTCTATAGCGCTAGCTTAGCAAATACTTAAAGTCAATCACAGAAAGGAAAGCAAGTCAACGTATCATGGATCTTAGAATTCAGTTACTCACAACTTGCTAAAAAGTAAACCGTTTATTATGCAGATCTAAAGGATAATCTAATAGCAGAAAACATGATAAAGCAACCTCAGATTTCACATGTTTAAGTTTTCTTCCAGTCACTTGTGACACTGCTTTAACATCAAGATTTGTGTCACATGCATCATACAGAGACAATCTTGTCAGAAAAATCGTGTAGTTGCTTCAAAAATGGAACTGCGTCTTATTGAACCAAAGTAACGTTTTAAGTTCACATGGTCAGTTCGTCTTTTATTTTTTTCCTCGGCCTGAGTCCAAATGATCAGGCATTCAGACTGTTTAGTTTCAATTTCATTGACCTGCTTTAAGAGTTTAAATATATATAAAACAGAGCACACCCATGCTTCTATTTTATAAATAATGAGAAAAATTAGAGTGTCAGTACCATTGTTAGTCCTTGTATTTCAATTGAATTTTGATTTTGGTCTGTTTAGTTTTAAATAATTGATTTTGATCTTTATAGTTTTATAAACATTTGGTCTGAGCTGATAGATACCTTTACTTTCTAATGAATTTTGGTTTTAGTTTCTGTGCTTGAACTCAAACCTAGTTCTTATGAAACTATAAGGATCAAAATCAAAATTCGATTGAACTATAAAGACTAACAATGATATTAACCAATTTTTTTTTAAAAAAAAAAAACCATGTATCTATGTATCAACAAGAACTTTGGCAAGACATGTTGTTCGAAAGTGATAAAAAAGAACATATAGCTTAAGCTCTGGGACTCCGTGCAGTGAATACTGAATAGCAGATATATATATATATAATAATTACATAGACAAAATAAAAGGAAAAATGAGCATAGAATCTCTAAACCTTTAAAATACAAAAGGGTCCTAGGAAAAAGCATTATGGGAGACATGAACATAAACAATGTCCCAATACAAGGAACCAAATCCAAGCTGTCTACAATGAGGACAACTATAAGTGGAGCCATGAATGTTAAAAAAGGGAAGCAAAAAAGCAAAAAATCTCCAGTTTCCCCCCGAGTGGAGGGGAAAGTGCAAGGAATGAAGTTGAACACGATGAATCAACTAGAAGTCAAATCGATACTGACTTTTGGTAGGTATCCAGTCAACGTAGGAAGAAAACAAAACAAAAGGGTAAACCAACAACCTTAATGTAGATAGCAATCCATTATAAGGATTTATAGCGAATGATGCCTTGTCAAACTTGTAGTGCAATGACACAAATTTTATACAGAAAAAATTGAAGAAACAAACCCATTGAGGTTATGCATGTGAAAAAGGCAAACTCAAACAACTAGAATAAGCATCTCAGTTAAATTTCTCATTTCAGTATTTTAAATCCAAACAAAATGATATTTCATCTGTGAGTACCACTACTTCTACTTCTACTTCTACTTCTACCCCTTCACCTCTTCTCCAATCTCTTCCAAATGAAGAAAAGAAAAGAAAAGAAAAAACTTGATCATCTTCGATAACCCAGAAGATTTACACCCTTGAGAAGCGAACCCAGAAGAGTCCGAGAAGGAAAAATGGTCACCTCCGTCGCCTCCGATCAGCAGGGTACTGAGAGAGCGGCACCACTTCTTGTAGAGGCGTCGAAATCGGCGTCATGAGAGGGGAGTTCCGGCAAACAGGGCAAGACCCATTTAACTTAAGCCAAGAGTCAAGGCACAAGAGGTGGAAATAATGGCGACATTCCGGCATCATCCTCAGCATCTCCGAATCTCTATACTCACACAAACAGATCGAACACATCGTACTGCTTCCAACACCCATAGCACCCCTACTATACTGAAACCTCGGGTACGAGTTTATAACCTTCTCGTCGAGCCCCACGACGGCGTCTTCATCATCATCCTCATCCTCCTCCTCCGCCACAAAAATCACCCGAGGCAGAACAATACCCTCGGATCCCATATTCGGCCTAGATGGGTCCGCATTCGGATTCGGGTTCGAATCCAAATTGGGGTTGCGGGTACGGTTGCTGCGGCAACAGAGGTAGAAAGAGAGAATGAGCGCAGAGGCAAGAACGAGGAAGGCGAGGGCGATGGCAATGGAGTAGCCAAAGCCAACGTTGATGGAGAGAGGCATGGAGACAAACAAGAAAAAGAAGAAACAGAAGCAGTAAGTGAGATTGTGGAAGTGTCCATTTGAGGGAGGAGGAGGAGAAGTAGGAGGCGAAGGAGAAGAAAGGGAATAAGGAGGAAATTGGGGAAGGATTTTGGAGGGCAAAGGGTGGGTGGGAATCTCAGCTGCTGCATTAAATTCTGGGAATTTCTTTGTTTTTTTGAATTTTGAGGAAGGGAATCGGATTTTACTGACTCTCTCCCTCTCTCAAGAACGCATTCAATACAAGCAAGAGGAGGAGGAGGAGGAGGATAGTGCCAGAAAGTTGGGCAGCTTCCGCCTCCAACGGCATTTCTTTTAGGGATGTGCGACTTTGAACTTTGAAGTACTCGAGGCAATCACACGCTTTCGCTTGCTTTGTGGCCCTTCCACGCTCATATTAATGGAAACTGGAACTATTCACATATGGAAACTACAACTGTTCACGTGCGTATATCATTACGGGCAACTGTTCACGCGCGTATATTTCGCATGCATCATAGCCAACTGATCACGTGAATCTCGCATGCATCATGTCTCTATAATCTCGCATGATTCCATGAGATCCCGTGATTACCTGTTACTGTCAATACATACTGATATGCTCATACTGATATGGTGCTGATTGATTGCTTCCCATTGTATATATATTTCAATGATTCATGAATAAAGAGATGTGCTTTTGCCAAATATTATTCTTTATGGTATCAGAGCGGTACGACCCAAAGCTGTATCATTTCTCATTCTTATCAGCAAAATGAGCAGTGGGAAGGATGCCGAAACTGCCACGAGCGCCGACAGGAGAGGCGACCCAAATTCACCTTATTTCTTACACCCCTCCGACAACCCCGGCCAAGTATATGTTGGGGATCTCCTTACCGAAAGCAATTATGCGGAGTGGGCTTGTGACATGAGCAATGCGCTGTACGCCAAAAACAAAGTCGGCTTCATTGACGGGTCTCTGTTAATGCCGACAGTTGAATCTCCAGATCTTCACCATTGGATGCGATGTGACGCCATGGTGAAAGGCTGGCTGAAAAGTGCTATGCACAAAGAAGTACGTTCAAGTGTACGCTACGCCAAGACGGCACGAGAAGTGTGGGCGGATCTCAAAGAACGATTCGGCAAAGGGAGCGCACCGAGAGCATACGAGCTGCGGCGAGAAGTTACGATGCTGCGAAAAGAGAAACTTAGCGTTCCCACCTATTATACCAAACTAAAGGGGCTATGGGATGAAATACAAACCATTACACCTTGGCCTCGTTGTGACTGTGGTGGGTGCAAGTGCAGCATCGAAAAACGACTGATCGAGATGAAGGAACAGGAACAATTGTATGAATTCCTTATGGGCCTGGATGAACCTTTCAACACTATCAAGACTCAAATCTTGAGTATGCAGCCCACACCACGGCTGGGGCAGGTCTATCATCTTGTTGCAGAAGATGAGCAGCAACGACTCGTGTCTACAATGAGCCGCATGACAGCGGAGTCAACTGCTTTTCACGTTCAAACTGGTCAGAAAGAACGTTTTGACAAATCTGGAAGACGAGAAAAGCCCCAGTGCAATCATTGCAAACGACTCGGGCACACTGAAGACAAGTGCTATGAGATTGTAGGCTACCCATCCGATTGGAAAAGAGGCAGCAAAGGGCGAAAAGAAAAACCAGGTACATGGAGTGATCAACGTAATTCTCCACGGGTAGCACACGTCACCACAACCGTGAGCCCAATACCTGGCCTCACCTCCGATCAATTTGAGCGACTTCTCAAGTGTATCAACAAAGAGGATGATGAGACCACATCACAGGAACCACAAGCAAACATGGCAGGTATTGTAAATTTTGATGAAAAATGGGTTCTTGACACAGGTGCTACTGACCATATCGCTTGTAACCCCACGATGCTTGCTAATATTACTCAAACAACCAATCATCTACCCGTAAAAGTACCCACTGGTCAAGGTGTTTCTGTTGAAGGCGTAGGTGCTGCTGTCTTAACGGAGGACTTGCATCTTAAGAAAGTCCTCTACATTCCCGAGTTTCACTGCAACTTATTATCTGTCAGTAAACTTTTATCTCAGTACAATAACTACTGCGTCATTCTTGTTGGGAACCTGTGTGTCATACAGGATTACATCTCGAGGAAAACGATTGGCGTGGCTAAAGAGAAAGATGGGCTCTACGTGTTCGGGTCTGCGGATGCAAGACGATTAGCGTTTTTTGCACGAAGCGCACAGGATCTTCAACTTTGGCATCGGCGACTTGGCCACCCCCCAGAAGAGAAAATAAATAAAATTAGTTGTCTTTCATCTTCTTTACAGAGTAAATTGGACCATTGTGACTCATGCATTAGAGCTAAACAAACTAGACTTGTTTTTCCTGAGAGTTCAATAAAATCTTTAAGATCTTTTGAAATGATTCATTGTGATATTTGGGGTGGCTACAAAACACCCTCACTTACGGGTGCTCATTACTTCCTAACTATAGTTGATGATTTCAGTAGAGGAGTATGGGTTTATTTGATGAAAAACAAATCTGATGTCAAGCAAATCTTACCCACCTTCATATCTATGGTGGAGACCCAATTTGACGCTCGCATCAAACGCATTCAAACGGACAATGGAGGCGAGTTTCAATCCCAGTCTCTTTTAAATCTGTTTGCAGAAAAAGGCATTCTCTTACGAACCACCTGCCCCCACACACCTCAACAGAATGGTGTCGTGGAGCGCAAGCATCGATACATACTTGAGACTGCTCGTGCGTTGCGTTTTCAAGCTGGACTACCCATTCATTTTTGGGGAGAGTGTGTCCTTACAGCAACGTATCTTATCAACAGACTCCCATCTCGAGCAGTTTCCCACAAGACTCCTTATGAAATCATCATGAAACAGGAACCAAGTTATGAACATCTTCGAGTTTTTGGGTGCCTGGCATATATGCATAATCCTCATCCACGCGACAAATTCGATGAGAGAGGCAAGCCCTGTGTATTTCTTGGTTACCCTCAACGTCACAAGGGATATCTCCTTTATGACCTGCACAGTGGACAAACACGAGTGTCACGTCATGTCATTTTTCTTGAACACAAATTTCCTTTTAAGCAGGTTACTGAAGGCACCCAATTCTTGAATACTCATACAAGAGACCACACGATGCAATTCCTTGATGCTGAGGAGCCTTATGATTCCATCCCAGTTGCTCCAATTGATGACTCGTTCGTTATGGGTGTAGGTAATAATGAATCTACTCCTGGGGATGCAGCTCCAAGTCTTGACGGCCCCACCCATGACACCCCATCCATATCAGGCCCAAACCATGCAGCTCCAAGTCTTGACGGCCCCCAACAGCCAAGCCCCATGCATGCCGAAGCTTCAATTCGACCAAAGCGCACGCGACAACCACCAAAACATCTCGCAGATTTCGAGACAGAACTCCCAGCTTCACTGGGACATCATGGGCTGACAGAACCCAACCCCTCAAGCACCTCAACACAGCATCCCTTATGTCATTTTGTGTCTTATGAAAGATTCTCGCCCACTCACAAAGCTTTTCTCACAGCCATTGACTCCCATCGTGATCCTACCAGTTTCCACGAAGCAACTGTTCATGCTCATTGGAGAGCAGCCATGGCCAAAGAGATAGAAGCTTTAGAACGAAATGGCACATGGACCATTGAAGCTCTGCCACCTGGAAAAAGGGCCATAGATTCCAAATGGATTTATAAAACCAAGTTCAAACCTGATGGCACTGTCGACAAACACAAAGCTCGTCT